>OMLF01026797.1:55644-68878 GCA_900302615.1 Holocentrus rufus | reverse complement strand
ATGCAGCAGAAGTCTAACTGCATGTGTGCTGCACAATATGGTGTTTAAATGTCCCATCTGAAATATATATACATAAATATATATATATATATATATATATATATATATATATATACGTGCACATATATACATATACACACATTATTATTTATTTATTTGTAAATAGGATGATATATGCTGTAATCACATGCTGATATAGTTGTATCTGGTAGTCAAAGCTTTCCAATTTGGCTTATAATTTCTAGGTTGACCAAGCAAATCCCCTCTCAGCTGCATTCTGATTTAGAAAATATAAGCAACTGAGACATTAGCAGATGGTATTCTCAAGGCTCATTTGATTTAGCGGCTTAATAAGAAGGTTTTACTTTACAAGAGCTTATGGAACATTTTGATTAGTGTAGTAAATATATGTTAAATAGATTTTAATCAAATGTTTTGTTCAAAATAGCATAAACTTTCAGGAAAATTAAACATGCTGGGATAAGTATTCATACAAAATCAACATCATGTGGTGTTAATAATGGAGTAATAATAACAATAGAGTTGTTTTCAATCTGTTACACAGTGGGTATAGTGGAAAAGATTGTAAGAGGGAGAGATGGGGAAGTTGGAGGGGGGCTACAGTGCACATTTAAGGCTGAATTAAGCTTTCACTAGACCACAGATTACAGTGTACACACTACATATGACATGTGCTCTAAAAGGAGTCATTATAAAAAAGTTATCAAGGGAACTGAAGCCTTACCTTGTCCTTTAACATTAAAGCTTCCTTTTGCTGCAGCATGAAATCCATGGCACATGCACTAAAATCACTGGTAATTTAATCCATTAGGATGTCTAAAATAACAAGCTGCTGTGCAAAATATGTCCATCTTATCAAGTGATATTCAGTCTTAATCTTGTATTAGGTTTTAAAGTCTTAATTTTGCAGAAACAAGTCAAAATATGCCAGTAGGGGAAAAGATTTCACTTGGCTCAGTAAAACTGAACTCATTGCAAGAACTTTGTTTATGTAATTGAAATTATCTTCAAACAACTGGAGTGATCTACCTTATTTCGAACTTATTCCTAGTTCCAAGGAAACTCTTTAAACAACTTGAACTACTCTGAATCAGTAGTAGAATGACAAAACAAATCTCACTCCATTGTTGAATGGCTTTTGTTTTACCCCTGTTTTAAGAAAATTAAGACTACAGGATTAAGTGAGTAGTTAAGAGGGACTTTTTGCCGTACGTAGATATTAACTCCACTTTCCAGGGCCATTCTATAATTGTCAAGTGAATGAATTGCCACAGCACTGTGTTAGGTGTTGCTTTGGCCATTCTTGATTAGACAGAACAAGCAGCAAACTCCCTGGGACTCATTCAGTGTGTGTTACTGCCTGTTCAGTCTTCAATAAATGAGGATTTATCTGCAGGCTGCTGGTGTCTTCTCTTCAGTGTTAATTTGGCTTTGACCAAAGAGCCACAGGGAGTTGCCAGGATAAAGTCTAGCCTATTTAGTTGACTGTTGAGGAAACCCATTACCTTAGTGTGTGAAATGAAGTCTAGTGTTTTGTCACAGATGTAGCTGCTGATAACTAACAAAACATGTTTGGCATTCATGGCTGGGGGTGATTTGCAACAAAATGAAGACTTGCATGGCTGATGAAAAGTGCAACATATCAACATAAATTATCAATTAGTGTATTATAAAGAGGAAAAGAAGACTTTGCTTTTCAGAACATTTGAAATTCAACCAAACAACTTAATTTTTATGTGGTAAACTGCTGTAACAATATGGATACTCTAAGATATTAACAAACAAATTACTTTCACTAATAAAATGCCTTACTGTACATTGTGTTTAGACGACCACTCTGATTGGCCTGTTGAAGACAGCTAGGCTCCTGCGATTGGTGCGTGTAGCCAGGAAGTTGGACCGCTACTCTGAGTATGGAGCCGCAGTCCTTATGTTGCTCATGTGCATCTTTGCCCTCATTGCCCACTGGCTAGCCTGTATATGGTATGCTATTGGCAATGTGGAGAAGCCGTACTTGGAGCACAAGATTGGCTGGCTAGACAATCTGGGCGTGTCCATAGGGAAGAGGTACAACTACAGTGATCCTAGCTCTGGACCATCTATCAAGGACAAGTATGTCACAGCACTTTACTTCACCTTCAGCAGTCTGACCAGTGTGGGCTTTGGAAATGTCTCTCCCAACACCAACTCTGAGAAGATCTTTTCTATTTGTGTCATGTTGATCGGCTGTAAGTATGTTGCAGTCTTTCATTTACTTTCAGTTCACTCTGTGTTTATCTATATGCATAGTGCCTGTGATGGCAAAAAGCATCAACTCATTCTTCTTGTGATCACACTCTTTAACACTGTCTGTATTCATTTACTCACATTCACAGTTCCTAGTGTTACTGAAGTCAACATGACTCACCTCATGTCTAGATCACTGCCTGTTTTTCAGCTCTCATGTATGCCAGTATATTCGGGAACGTCTCTGCCATCATCCAGAGGTTGTACTCAGGCACGGCCCGCTACCACGCTCAAATGTTGCGGGTAAAGGAGTTCATCCGCTTCCACCAGATTCCCAACCCACTGAGGCAGAGGCTGGAGGAGTACTTCCAACACTCCTGGACCTACACCAACGGGATTGACATGAACACGGTGAGTAACACTGGTCAAAACATTGAGCTGCTACTTTAACTGTGGCTACTTATTGATTATACTATGCTCATTGAATGATCATCAAAATCTTTAGGGAAAATGCTAAAAACATTTTTGTCTCTCCTGTCTGCTTTGCACCTGGATCAACATCTCTACATTGGTAAGAGCAGGAGGTACATATTTTGATTTATTACCATGTCCATGGCTTAATGTGTCACTGTTTCAGTGTTGCTTGAAATGACAACTACTCTCATTATCCTTACTGTATTAGCATTACAAGTTTATATAACAACTGCATGATTTCTGTACATATTACTGCACACTTCACTTTTCATTTTATTGTTGTAGCACATAAGAAAATATGACAACTTATCAACGTTATTGTACCCATGTTTCATAAAAGATGCCCTTCTTCATCATGCTACACAGGGAATGACCTCAAACATTCAGACAACATACAAGTGATTAAAAAATAGAGATGATTGAATGATTGCATACAGTACATTGAAAAATTGTACAGATATTGGTGGCTTTTGTCAAAATTCCCAGCTGTAATTTTACTTGCAATAAATTTTTGGTGACTTCCTCTTACAGTCACCCTGTATCACCTATTAGAATTAGGAATTTATCAGGTAAATGCATAAATAATAAACTACCAAGTAAATTTAATATTATGACTTTAGTTATTTAAAAAAAAACTGTTTAGTGTACAGTGCCAGGGTGAAATTCTTTCATTATCATAAGCATTCCATCCCAATTTAAAAATATGAACATATAATTAAATGAAGGAAGTGTATGGTGTCTGTCTAAGTTGGTACACTGATGCATGCCACTGTGAACCAGCTATTTATCACTCAGAAAAGTGTTTGTTTTCATGCCATCTCCTCATCTCTCTGTGCCACTCTCAAGCTTAATTGCAACTTCTCGTTGTGAAAGCACTTTCATCTTAAGGCGATTGGGCATTTATTATACATGGCTTGCGCAGCGCGGCTTAAGTAGTCTTGCCAGAATGCTTTCCTGAATACATCTCATTCAAGGATGTCAAATTGATTTTTATGTGCATTTTACTCATGGATTATCTCTGCATCATAGGTGTTAAAAGGCTTTCCTGAGTGCCTCCAGGCAGATATCTGCCTTCACCTAAACAGGAATCTTCTGCAGAACTACAAAGCGTTCCACGGAGCCACAAAAGGCTGCCTGAGGGCTTTGGCCATGCGCTTCCAGACCACCCATGCCCCTCCAGGAGACACCCTGGTTCACACCGGTGACGTCCTCACTACTCTCTACTTTCTGTCCCGTGGCTCTATTGAGATCCTGAAAGATGACACCGTGGTTGCCATCCTTGGTAAATACAATCCCTTGTTGATCATGTGTTACTGCCATGGTAGTGTATCATCCAAGGGCAATTACTTTAGGTAATGGAGATGGAAACCGTTGAATGAAGTATGATGATGGGCAACTGGGGTAGTAGGAGTCAATGATGTTACGCCTGCTGCCCGTTTCGTCATAACAATGAAAAAAGGTTGATTTGGATTTATGTCCTTTATATAAGATTTAATGGTAAGTGGCACACAAACTCAGGCTATAAAACCTGTGGATTCTGTACATAATGCTTTGACATATTACTGAGAGTAGTAGCATTTTAAGGCCCAATCTGAAATTGCAGTATGACATTTCTGACAACACTGTCACTCCACTGTTGGGAAATGTATTGTCTAGTTTTTGCTGCAAGGATAAACCATATCTGACAACTAAACATAACAGTTGTGGATTTTGAGGTGGTAAAATTTTTTTTTTTACATTTGGAGTGTTTGTTACGATGAATTAACAGTCAATCTCTAAGTATAAAAAACTCATATTTTATCTTAAAAAGCTTTGAAAGTCAGGAAATCATGAACCCCTTATTTAAAGAATACAGTTTGATAAGTCCACTCTACTGTTTTGTTTGTCAGCAGCTCTTACAAGTATAACAGTGTCTTAGTAATGCCAATAAGTGACAGTGGAGCAAGTTGGAGAGATTTCTCTGTCTCATTTACCTCAGGATAGATTTCTTTTTTGTTTGACCTTTTGCCAATGTCTGTCAACAGTATCATGAATTTAAATGCCACCGGTCTTACTAGTAGCTCTCAGCCTCTCAAGAGCCATACACCGAGAGGTGTCAGCAATTCTATCAGTTACATCCCTGTTGTATAGAGTATCTCTGAGCTGAATGTGTGCTGAATGTCAGCATCAAACCTGTTGGGATTCAAAACCACCTGAGACAAATCCCTGACTCCACTGCCTGCGGTCATGTTTGTCTTTAAGAAAGTAGTTTAAAGTGATATTACTGTTATCTCAAAACTAGTTTGGATATTTCATACAAGCTTCACCCTCAGGCTTCACATTCCATTGGTTTAGCTGCTCATGTAGTTGCATCAGCACACTGAAAACGTGTATTCAGAAGCTGAGCCAATCAGGGTGAGGCTGTTTAACCATATGGGGGTCTGCCATAAATACAAGGCAAGAGCAGCTCCACTCCTTATCCACGTTTCTTCAGCACCATGAGGCCTTGCCACCACTATAAACCTCCATAGTGTTTCAGGTGCCTCTGCGCTGAACATGATGCTGATTGGGTAGAGATCCACCAGAGTGTGTTGAATGCCAAGCCCTGTCATCAGTGAGGCACCAGCATTGGAAACTCTTCCATTGTTCTTCAGAGCTACATTTGCTTTTTTCCTGAGCACCTGGACCTCTGCCCTATAGTCTGGGGCTACGACCGCTGGCCTGCCACATCCCAGCTGAGGAGGATGACCAATTGCTGCTAGAGGATGTTGCGGATGATAACCTCTCATCTGTCTCCACTTAAGCAGCATCCTATACCTCTGTATAGGACCAGCGGAATCTAATATCCCAGATCTAGCTATGTACACTTCACCATTGGTTTGCTACTGCTGTTGGCCGTGCTATGGCCCTTTCCTGAGTCAGTGTTTGGCATGTGTGGTTGGTCATGACCACCCTTTGATGGAAAGACAAGAAGGATCTTGTGTGTGCCCCACTATCGCCTGAGGGTCTGTTTGGAGCATCCATCTCCCTTGCCAATCAGCCTTTCCAATATCTGGAGGAGGGGAGTGCCCAGCTGAGACACCATCTACCATTGGCATCTGCTACTTCCATCTGTCATCCAACCACTCCGGATGGGAAAGGACAGTGTTCAGTGTTCAGTGTTCTACCCTTGAACTAATGCACCATCAAGGAATGCGGGTTTCTTTAATATAGTTGACCTGATCCTCATGAGTCATGTTCCGCATAGTCAAATTGGTGCAGCACCTAACAAAGTTAGGGGTGAACCGGAAGATGGTTATCCCCAGCCATGTCCGCCGCTAAACTCTGCCATGCTTCAGGCTCTTCTGTCAAAGTGCAGACAAATGGTGATTAAACAAATAAGACAGGCAGTTAAACAGAGAAAAGAGGGGCAAGGCAGGGTAACATAGTGTCATCTGCCTTCTTAGTACACTGGGGCTAAGACATCTGCAGAAGTGGTTTGTCATGCTGTGCTAGACCCAGGCTGACACAAATGGCACCTGTGACCATCCCCCAATAGCCAGGACGGACCTGGACTATTGGGGATCCCCAGACATTGGTGGTCAGAAAACATTGGGGAGAATAACCTCCCACTCATTGGTTTTCATGGATGCCTCCTAAACAGGGTGGGGGGTGGGGGAGCTGCCTTGCAAGGACTGTAGGTGGTATGTGGTATTCAAGGGAAACCATCACGTCAACCTGCTGACAGTGACAGCAGTTCTGTTGGCCTTGCAACACTTCAGACCACAGTTAAGTGACAAAGATGTGTTGATGATGACCAACAGCCGAACCACAATGGCTATCAGTAGATGGCTACAAAAGGCTACAGAGGGCCTGTGGTCCATGGCCACAGGGGAATCTCCACTCTCTCGAGACACTGCACATTCCAGGCCTTGAAAACCCCTTATGGCAAAGGGCAGAGCCCTGGTTGACAAGTAGAAATTGCACCCTGACACTCTGAGTCCGATCCCTGTTCAGGAGAACACATGGCTTACCATATGTAAATGTGAAAATACATGTGAAAATGACCTTTTCACTTGTGAATTGTCTTTTTGTGTGTGAAATTAAGTTGTGCGTAATGACTGATGAAAATATGTGGAAAAAACACTTTCACATAGACATTAAACATTAAAACCAGCATGTAAATTCAAAGACCATGTGCTTTGAATTCACTTATGGGTGTTCACGTTATTTTTCATTTGTTTATTTATTTTGATAGTTAGCTATTTAATTAGTTAGTTAGTTAGTTAGTTAGTTAGTTAGTTAACCACTACAATAAAAAGTGTACTGTCTTTTAAGAGGTCTTCACAATTGAACAAATGTGCTTTAAATTTAAACCAGTTATCTAAACCACATTATGTTCACGCATTTTGACAAAAATGTCAAGATACACAGTATAGCCTGTTCAGCCTTCTCAGTGTTCCATCTTTTAGGCAACAGGGCTGATCATGTGACAGGCATGAGACTGACATTTGTGTTATGTGGCTTTGTGGTTGCAGAAGACTTCAAAGAGCACAGTGAAATTGCTGTCATAGTATTGCTTTACCACTTATTTAACTGCACGGCAGATGAGTTAAAGCTGCAAAAAAAAAAAAGGGATTATGGAAGAGGGCATTAAGAGACAGTTCTGTGTAAAACAATTGTCAACTCTAAATCTGAAATAATGTTTTGTCTCTGTAATATAACGATACTGAATACTCATTATTCTTATTAGTGATAATGTTTTTCTTCACTGGTGAACCACAACCAGGTGCTACAGGCCAAACCTGGATTAAACTTGCCATTATTCATGAGATGAATGCTCTCCAGAGCTGCACCTGACAGAATGGGGTCTGAGCTTAGCAAAAGCTGCAGCATCATACACAACCCATTATTAACAAATACACTGGAAAGGTAACTGATCTCAAAGATTGGCTCATTTATATTTGATAAAAATGTAATTCCCAATCAGGACCATTTTGCACCAATTTGTTTTTTAAAATGTATGATCTTTGTTATTACCTACAGCAAAGTCCCAGCCCTTATTTTAAGAGGGTAGTGATCAGTCCTCAGTGATAAAAAGTTTAGGGGAAATAACATCGTAAAGATGATACTGAAGGAAGGGTGTCGGTGGGATGCGATCCTAGCTCAGTGGTATTGTTCCAGAGGTGAGGAATTAGTCTCTTATGCAGCCATCTGAGCAGGTGACCTTCTAAATCTTTGTGGTGTGAGCTGTTTGTGAGAAACAGTACAACACTCTGTGTGACGCCGTCTTCTGTAGTAGAGAGGCGTCCGGTGCCTGCTGTGATAGGCACACTGGAGACCAACATATCATATCTCTTTCACATGAACCCCTACTCACAGTGTTGGCATTTAGTGAACCCTGGCACCAACAAAGCCCTTTTTCATGATGCCCTTTAAACTATACTTCTAGTCCTTTGCAAAATGGTCCTCCGTTTCAGTCCACAATACAGAAGCAATAGCTTTTATTCTCAAATTTGAAACCTAAGCTTGTGGTACATTTAATGATTTCTTAAAAATTGCAGAAGAACTGTCTTCATTGTGTGGCAGCCATTATCAACAAAAATATTCCCTTTGAAGCACACAACAAGTAAAATATATCAATCATAATGAAACCCTTTTCTCTCACATCAAAGATGCTTTGAGTTGGCAGTTACTCCTCAGCATAAATAATGGATCAGAGATAGCAAGACAACTGATGTACAGACCTGGGGAGAGTATCCATACAGAGAGAAAAGGCCCTCTGATTTTCATAATCCACAAAAACAAACAGTTGTGTTTGCTGCCCTTTCAGTCAGAGTGGGATGAGTGAGATAAGCCCATATAGAAGACATGGCACAGTTAAATATTCATATCACAGTACATATGATAAATTTTTTTCTCTGATAGCCAGTGAATAATTTGACATGGTGTACTATCTGTGTCATTAACAGGAAAAAACGACATCTTTGGAGAAATGATTCATCTCTACGCCAAGCCTGGAAAGTCCAACGCAGACGTGCGAGCTCTGTGTTACTGCGACTTGCACACCATTCAGAGAGAGGATCTACTGGAGGTGCTAGACAAATACCCGGAGTTTGCTGACTCCTTCTTCACCAACCTGGAGCTCACCTTCAACCTCAGAGATGAGAATGCTACGGTAGATAATATTATAGTGGTATAACTAGACCTTTACATGCCTAATTGATTTTTTACATGGATTTTACTTCTCAAACTGTCTTCACAATGATACTTAAAGGTGCACTATGCCAGATTTTCAAGGGTTGATTAAAGTGAGGACCACTTAGTCTCAAGTGACAAAAAATTGCAATTTATTCAGTGAGTTGGGCCAATGATGTGACCCACATAAACTCAACCATCAAATTACATGCTTATTCCATGTTTTATGTTGAGTCTAAATGGTCCCACTTAAGTAAGGATCCTCAGCATTTTGCATAGTGCACCTTTAACATAATATCTGATTTTATTTGTGTAACAGAAATTCAGAATTAATCAGTTCATTAACATCCACCAATATTTGTATTAATTGATTCTACGGCTCACGTTGGCACAGACCACCTTTCCCCAAGGCTGCGATTCAGATGATGAGGCCCCTAAGAGCAGGAGACGCATCTCCTTCACACCAGCTCTATCTAAAGGTGAACAGAAACCAATCTGCGCAGGTTCAGTACATCTCCTTCTGTTGCTGTTTTGTGGATGCAAAATTGTTCTTTGTTATTGTTCACTGAGTAGTGTTGCCTGAGGAAGCCTATTCTCCGGGGAAGAGCGTACAGTGTGTTCCACTGACTCCTGTTGATTACCATTCCACAGGAGAAAACAACAAGGGAGAGGATAAAGACTCAGGCAGGGAGAGGGAGTCTAACTCGTGCCTAAAGAGAGGCTCAGAAGACCGCAAGAACTCAGGAAAAGATGAGCTGCGGTCTCTGGGCTCAGCAGTCCTGGGTTACTCCTCAGCCGATGCCCCAGTCCTGGGCCTAGACTCAAATCTCATTGGACACATCCAGGTCAGAGACAGCTTGGAGAGAAGTCCGTCTTTTGAAGGTAACACACTTTGCTCCTCCTTTCTGAAAATATGTGCAAAATCTTTAGTCATTTTGATTGAAACTCTTAAAAATACTTGGTGGTTTAGAGGAATCTAATAAATAACCTCATATTAATCCTCACGTAAACCTAAACTTTACTCAAACATTAGACAGGTGATATCTGTTTCTAAAGCATCACAGAATGATTCCCCAAACCCTGAGGCCAGGATGGAACAGTCCCTCAGTATTCACACACAAATGACATCATAGCAGCTGGAACATGAAAAAGGCCGCTTCTGCAAATATCCCCTTTTAAGAGGATCATGATGAACATCATCCAATTATTCCAGCGTCATAGTCATCTCACTATAGTAGGAAAATAGGTCCATGGATTGGTTGTTGAGTCAGTTGGTTGTTGACATATATGTGTCAAAGTGGTTCAGAACAACCTCTTTGCAGAAAACTCCAATAGACAGTTACCCCTGTATGAGCAGAGCAAGCTTCAAAGACAAAAAACAGTATATTCTTATATTCAGTATATTCTTCAAATCATACTCAAAATAAATCCCTGATTAAAGCTGCGTGCTTGATTTCTGCAAATCTACCAAATATCTATGCATCACATTCACATAGAATCAAACCTGTTTATTTTGTCTTTGAGGAACTTGTTGACTTATTGACAGATATCCATATCTGCTGAACAGTGGCCAACTGCCATTTCACCCACCTCCAAGCCTGATTTGGAAGTCATGGGGTGCTTTATTAGCATTTCTAATGACATATCTTTTTAAGACTGAATAGACAGCTAATATATGAAAGACAGTTGGGGTTATGATGGTAACAGCTGTACACCTGCTGAGGGATATACCTCATTGCTCATATCTAATGTTTCACTGTACTGAAAATAAGGCCTCTTGAGGACAAAGGTAAACACCATCCATTGGGATGGCACACAGCAGAGCCAACAAGGGTCATCATATCTATACTGCACATCACAGTAGCCTCTGTGAGTTGTACAAAGCCATCTGCCCAGGCTGCTGCACCAGATAATGTAATCACACTGAACTAACCACCACTCTGTTTAAAATCACAAAAGAAGCTCAACACAAATCAGTACACAGGGAGCTGACTACTAACAGGTGCCCAGTAGAGATAACGGCAGGGGTAGATTGCTAGCTGTGTGGAAAAACATTGCGTTAGCAATTCTCTTGCAACAAGGGCTTGATAAATTACGACAAAGAACCAACACGCAGCTCTCCTGTAGAGATTAATTACATTCTATTTCAGTGTTTTCTTTTTTTCCCCTCTTTTTTTCTGTTTAGTGATTACCTTGCTCTGACCCACATGTGAGGTTGTAAAGTATGTGTGTTGGTTTTGCTCTCCAGATCTGTGCTGTGATAAATGGGCCTGTAAGGGGCCCACAGACTACCTGGATGAGTCAGCACAATTACAGGACCTGAGAGAGGAGGACAATTCCGTGAGTGAAATCACATATGGAGAGGTGGAACAGCGCTTAGGTCAGCTTCAAGAGCACTTGAACAGGTACATGTTTTAACAGATTCAACAGATGATTGATTTTCATTGAACTGCCGTAAACCATAAAACTACCAGACTGTACACTTGACCAGTCTGTCATCAGTGTCAGTTTTAAAGTTTGTGTTAGATACTAGTCAAGTTAACATACTCATTTATATTTTAGGGTGAGCTATTGTCATAAGACCCTCAGGGTTTCTTTGTGTCACTAGCACACTTTCTCTTTTTCTTCCCCCTTTTTCAGAGTTTTATAATTAGCATTGTGAAGTCTTCAATGAATCTCCAATCATTTGGCTGTAAAACATTTTCAAGAATACAGATAATTATAACATCTGAAACTGTAACTCCTCCACTTCCCTTAGACTGCAATTATTGGGGCATTGAGTGGTGTGTAGTGTTGCATAAAGTAAATCTATTATTCTGAACGGATCTCATTACTGAAATAATCACTGAATCTCAACTAGACAACTGAGAGCAGACAAGTATGTCTGTAACATCTCATGAAGGAATAACAAGATGACAGGAGATAGTCTGCTCTCTAGCTAAATTCACTCTGGCTTAAGCATCACAATATGAAAATAGGCTACTTGTCCAGTATTAATACGTTTGATTCTCATTATTTCCTGCGGTGAACAAACGCTCTGAGCGCAGCAGTGATAACAACACACCTGCAGCTGGCAGGCCACCTGACACAGACAGACAGACGAACAGCAGGTGGTATTTTTAGCAGGAATTGTCACAGAGAATGAGACAATACTGGAGGGCTATACTGCATCATGGGCTGGGTTCACATTTTCACATCTCAAATAAGACATTTTATCCACCGCACTCCACCTGACCCTGCCTGCCTTGTATAGGATCAAGAGCATTTCTCTGCCATTGCAGCTCAATTTAAGTGGTTTTGTCCATTGACTTTTCAGATAAATATATGACCAAACAGAAAAAAAAATGTTTGCATTCTGTACTGAATGCATACTGTATGTCTCTATTTACTGTATCTCTCATTAGTCATGCCCCAGTAAACAAATGTTGCACGCACTACTACAGCAGCACAGTAAACCAGGAACAAAATGAATTTGACAATGTCCTTATATATATATTAAATAGGAGCTCTGGGTAGTTAAAAGATTATTCAGCATTAACCCATTTTTGCCTGATGCCCTAAATATAGCCATAATTAGACTGAGTGAAGGAGTGTGATCTAGTCATTTCCACAGTAAATGCTGAATTCACACATCCCACTGAGTGTTCATTATCACTCCTAGCAAGAGTGGTGGCAATCGTCTACTATGCTGGCAAAATGTGTACCCAAACCCGTACTGCCTCTTCATCTGTCCACTGTCAAAAAGCACTAGCTCCACCTAGTGTTCAATCTTCTCCTTGCATCTACCCACCTACCCTCCCTCTCTCTCTCTCTCTCTCTCTCTCTCTCTCTCTCTCTCTCTCTCTCTTCTCTGTACTCACTTCCAGGCTGGAGTCTCAGATGATGTCAGATATCCAGGCCATCCTGCAGCTGCTGCAGCGACAGTCCACTGTGGGACCCCCGGCCTACAGCACTGTGACTGGCAGCCCAGACTATCACAGACCTGCTGTGAAGGTCCAGCCCGTCGCCCTGACTGCCAGCCATCACTTCAGCCATACAGCATCTCATGTAAGGAGGTTTTCTCACTTTGTGCAGTAGATACAGATTTTATTGCTGCGTTTTACCGATATCAGTATAATGGTATGTGCCTAAAGAGTAGTATTCATTGTTCATATTTGATTATTTGTTTGTGGTTTGCTGCATTAAGTGTCAGGAAATTTAGACAATCACAAGCTATGTGAAAGACATTTTTATTTGCTGTCATGTTATATTATGGTTATATATTATATTATATTGTATTATGATGCAATGAACCTAACCCATCTGAACCACCAGTTGGGTTAGGGCATACAGGCATACAGGCTAAGGCAAATATGGC
>OMLF01026797.1:11941-55619 GCA_900302615.1 Holocentrus rufus | reverse complement strand
TCAATATAGTCAATATAGTCAATATAGTCAATACATCATACTCAGGAATGAATGATATGTTGGCTCAGTGGCTTTGTTTCTTTTTATATTAAAATGCTTTAATTTCTTTGATGACAGTCTCATATAGAGTTAACATTCTAAACGTTTGCATTTTGTAACATAATACCACCTGTGTATTTGCAAAACATTGGATGAATAAACTGTATTAACAGTTATGGTTAATACAAGTCATTGTACAGTATGCTGAGTATGAGAGACGGCTGCTAAGCAGTACATATCCTGCCACTCTCTTTTTCA
Organism: Holocentrus rufus; assembly: GCA_900302615.1. Taxonomy (NCBI): domain Eukaryota; kingdom Metazoa; phylum Chordata; class Actinopteri; order Holocentriformes; family Holocentridae; genus Holocentrus; species Holocentrus rufus. The sequence continues at coordinate 55,322 of OMLF01026797.1, read as the reverse complement.
GGGTCCCAACCATAAACTGGAGAGGACCCATCAGGAATCCAAAGACTCTCTTTCGAGCTTGGCTCACATGAATGCACCCATAGGAGACAGCCTTACAGCACTGCTTGTACAAAGACATACACAGCCGCAACAGCAGCTACAACAACAACAACAGCAACAGCAGCAGAACAAAGGACATCAGCAGGCTGAATTGATCCTTCTTCCAGTTGAAACCTCTTCCTCCTCTTCCTCTTCCTCCTCGTCCACCTCCTCCTCCTCCCCCTCTGATTCCAACCTCAACACCATGGGACTCCACAGACCTGCCTCTGACCCAGGATTTCCAAGGCCATAAGTCCCTCAGCGGCACACGTTCAAGTGTTCTTATATCTGGGTCGTAATGCTGTAATTACTGTAGTAGCAGCATTTTATCAGCATGCTGGCACAAATGTCTTTATTCTTGGTTTGCAATCGCTTGGTAATAGAGTTAATTCATTTTAATCATGACATATGGATTACGGGCTGTCGTCTGCAGTTATTGGTGTAATGACAGCATTATAATGCAGGTGTGAGAACAAGTCGCTGGTCCTTTGCTGTTTGTCTTCTCTGAAGTGTGACTCAGGGGTTACAGACTATTGCACTGCAATATATGAAGTATACTGTAGTTTTCTTCCTATGTGCATTATTACAGCAATCACTGATATGCACCCTTGATGTTACAGCCAACAGAACACACCATACCTGCTTGTCCAGGCAGATAAAATAGCATGATGGGGTGTGGAGTGTTATGCTGCATATTAACCCAGGGCTAGGACAAGGAAGTATGATGAAGACATTTCTACAAGGCAGTGCATGTGGTTTTATATCAGTATATTTACTCTTTTGCACTGCTTATAGGGCCCAAAACGTAGCACGTTATAACATAAAATGATGTCCAAATACTTATTTCTCTCTCTTCTTCTTTAGGATGCACTTTGGGGGGGTGTGGGGTGGTCTGATGGGTGGGAAGTAATTCAGAACACATGGGAACACTATTAATAGTGGGCCTATAACTAAATCCAAATGCTATATCAGCATTTTCATGTAAGCTAACCATAACATCAATAAAATCATGTTTCCTATATTGTTTCCTAAAAACAATTTACAGTAATGTTAATGTAATAGAATGTTGTAATATTGCCCAATGAACAACAACAAGTATTTTTTGTAATCAAGGAAATTATAAGAGAAATTGGGAGCGTAGTAAAACAACAGCGCATAGGTTTGTTCTGAAGCTATGGGAGCAATAAAATAAAAATACACTTCAAGTGTGGGTAAATTTTGAGTGGTGTATACCCTTTTTAAAAAAAAAAAAAAAAGTTCCACATTTTATGATGAAAAAAAGAAAAGAAACGTTTTCAACCGAAAAGTTCCTTGTATGATGTGGTACCCACCCAATAATTGATGCCACCCAGATACACTGTACCCATACACCAAATAAACCTATGAAGTGAGACACGCTTGAGACGCTGAGGACGCTTGAGAAAGCCAGGGTTCAGAATAAACTTCAATGAGACTATATTATGTTTGAACTTGAATAAAAAACTCTTATAATTTGTATTGTATTGATTTAATTATGCATAATAGGACTGACTGGAAGACTATTCTTGTTTTTTTCCCTTATAGCAAAGACCTAGGTCTGCAGTGATCCTATGATAAATCTTACAGGAATTGCATACGAATAACACAGCAAAACTAGGCGCCCTATAGTAATTAGAGTTAGAGTTGGAGTTGTCTTTACTGATCCCCCGAAGGAGAAATTCAAGGTGATACAGGAACAGCAATTACAAGAATTACAATCTTATGCCTTGCAAAATAAATAAATTATGAACCAAAGAGATATTATAGGACGATATTAAGGTGAGGTCTGGGAAACCGCACCATCAGGTCTCATATTGAGCACCACGACAAGTCCCTACAGGAAAATTACAGGCATACAACAGCTATTTCTGGGGTTCAACTTTGAGCCGTGTTTCACTACTGACTCCCAGTGGCGAGTTAAGGCTAGACTTTTAGTTCTGGAGAAACGAAAGTGAAAGACTTTCGGTTTACTTTATAATACGCGTGAGGGGACTGCCCGGTGTTTTCGCACCGCTCAGTGAAGCCAGCCTAGTCGTAGGCCTATATGTTATGATCTGATAATCAGTATTATCATATAGGTGAGGAGAATGGCATCCGATGATATAGAGAGAGTTACTCTCATTGACAGCGTAAGGCAAAGGCTTCGAAAGCTTATTGAAGTCGATGTGGTCGTGGATTTCATTCATTCTATGGACAATGAGCAAAAGGAACTGATCAAAAATAAGGCAAAGAATGAGGGCAACATGAAGGCAGTGGATCTCCTCATCGACACAGTCATTAGACAGCCACATCGCGACGGCTGGTTCAGGGAGTTTGTGGACGCTCTGGTAAATGGAGACTGTCAACATGCAGCGGACTATGTGGAGGCCAAGTTCCCGGATCCTGCTGATGAGGCAGAGAACGATGTCTGCGTCCAGTTTATTCGACTCGTGTCCCCGAGTCTCTTGGATAAGTTGAAGACGAAGGACGTGTGCACCGGCTGTTTTTCTGCAGAGATTCTCAGCCAAGACGATAAAGAGAAGGTAAGTGCAGTGACGTTCAATTCAGCTCCAGTACCGATAACTAGTCACCTGATAATTCATGTTTCTCATCATCACTTTGCTTTATAAGATCCCAGACAAATTTCAGATAAACATAGATAGATAGATAGATAGATAGATAGATAGATAGATAGATAGAATCGTTTGTCAGGATTGTCGCCCTCTAGCGTTCACCAGTGTGCATTACAAAAACTTTATAGTCCCATCAGTGAAATTGGCAACACATCCAAAGGAGGGGTGGAAAGAGTACTTAAAAGTTGCAGTAAAGTTCCGTTAATGTGCTGAAAATCACCTCTGTAAAAATCTACTTAAGTAAAAGAAAAGATAAACATTGTTACATCTGATCTGTCCAGTTCTTGAACACTAAATTCCTCTAATAGGGACATATTGGGAAATTACAATATAAAGTGCACAAAGTTATTTTACTCTTGACTTCTTTGTCCTGTCACTGTTAAAGACTCCAGTTTACAATCATGCTTTTGCTGTTGCTTATGGAGAGCCCATAAAATGTATACTGTGTATTGGATGTAATGTCAAAATGAAAAACGTAGCTAAACAAGCTCTACTTAGTAACTTGCAAGAAATACTCAGCAAAGTAAAAACTACTCATTGCAGTAAATGGAGTAAATGTAATTTGATGAAAAGTTAGTTCTTTGGAACAAAGTGTGCAGTAACTCAACTATTATTTCTCTCTTAGTCTTTGCAGCCATTGACCAGAAGATGGCAGGATCAGCGTTACAGAGCACTCATCTATTTCCTACAGTACTGCAGTTTATTCTGAATGCACAACCAACTTACTCCATTTACTTTTTTACTTGTTCTAGATCGAAAGTGAAATGACAAACAGTGGAAACAGGAATGGAGCTCGTGAACTTCTGAAAAGAATTGTGAGAGGTCGGCCTGGGTGGTTCTCCACATTTCTGCGCGTCCTACAGGATACAGAAAACTGGGCTGTGTATGATGAGCTGACAGGATGCCCAGACAACAAAGGTTACTGATTTTATGGGAATTAACACCCACCATGTGTGTGAACTACTTTTTGAATTCTCTTATATTATTTTCAAGGGGCAGAAAAAAAGACTGCTTACTCTAAATTATTACAATCTTATTATAGTGTGTCTTAACCTACTGTAACTTCTTTGCCAAATCATTTTCAGCTATAGGAAAGATTATCACGAATATAGATCATGTTGCTTTGCATATTTTAAAGGAATCTCATACTATAAACTGAAATTCAGCATCACTCCTCTCAGTAGTAACCCTTTACATGCCCAAGTTTGCATACATCAGGAAAATCCTATTTTCTCCATAACACTGAGCAGTTTTTTTTTCCTACTACTTATCTGGACACATCCTATGTTTGGATCTTCGTGTGGAGCACAATGTGGCTTCAACATGTCTCTGTGTGTGGCTCAGGTGAGACTGATGGCCTGTCTCCACGGACAGACAAAGCTACAGGGAGTGATGTCGCCTCAGAGAAAGAGCCAGCGGGAGCAAAGTCCTCTGATAACCCGGAGTATCTGGACACCAGCGTGACAGAAGGGACTGTGGACGACACTACAGGTTGAGCACAGCACCACTGTTCTATCATATGAGTAAACTATAAATTTAAAGAGCAGTAAAGATGACAGCGATACTTGCTGACAACAGTGATGTCAGATCCCAGTTCTGTCCATAAATAATTGCCATTAATAAAAACAGATGTTGGTGCAATGGAGTCAGTACACACTGAACAAATGAAGTCACGAAACTCAGTTTGGATTTCAAGGTATTTTAAGTAAAAATCAAAGTACTTCAAGTCATTTGCAACACCGGGGTGAAGGTATATCATGTACTGTCTGACAATGCCTTACCTGTTTATTTTGGCTGGTGTCTTTTCAGACTTATACAATGAAGAAAGTGCTGAACCCAAAGAACTGCCAAATAACACAGAGCCCCTGCAACCAGGTGGGATTGTATTTATTTGATTTCAGTTTTCACTGTTTATTGAGGAGTACAATGTCTGTACACTCAGTGATATTGTAGCTGTTGCTAAAGCACTTCAAAAAAACGTTAGTAATGTAAATATTATAGATTTACCTCACTCAGCTCCTTTGTAGCTTTGCTGTCATGCTCCAATAGGATTAGCAGTTTCGAGTTAAAATGAAATGAAAGCAGGTCTAGAGATGACTTAAAGTGTCAGGAACGTTAAATGAGTGTTAACTGGAATGTTCCTCCAGCCTCCCTGCTTCACTCCAGGCAATATGTTCCACATGTGTACCATGACCAACCACATCGAGGTTAAAGACTGCAGAGCATAGCCAGTGGTTTAAACTGCAAACACATGCTTTATATCAGTGGACTAAGAAGTAATATAAAGGAAAGTTTAACACCAGGTCATGCAAGTTTGAATGAATGTGTGTATTTGTACATCTGTCTGTCTGTCTGTTAGTCAGTGTCTGTGTTGTTTCTCCTCTTCTCTTATTTTTGTTATGTTAAAATTCACCAATAATGAAAATTTTGTGATTATCTGTTCACCCACATGGTGCTAGAACTGTTTGTTATATCAAGGATTGGTCTGCTGGCCTCATAAAACCAGTTGCATATGTGCTCTGTTATTTTAAGATATTTGTGGATCCTCTCTTAAACACTGAATTTCTGTTTACTGGATCAAGTGGAAAAGCACCCCCTGTGGGCTTTTTGTCTTATTAGTAGGGTATTAAAGAAGGCTAATGGCTGAATTTCCTCTCTAATACGTTTAGTCTGGGAACTGCTAATAAAAGATCAAGGGGCCCGAAATACCACCGTTTCTTTCCAGTTGTTTTTAAGGCTATATTTCTTCATCTCCACGGGCTTGTATTGCTGAAATGTAATTTCATATCATTCCTTGAGACAGCACCTTAACCTCTAGCATACCAAGACTGAGCAGGAGATTTAAAATCTGTCTGCAAAACAACATTTTTGTGTCTTGAACTCATTGCTGAGGGAAACGTAGAACTCAGGACCGAGGGAGGGGGGTTATATCTGCGCTGTGCTGTGTCATGTTTTGCCCCCAAACTAGACACATCAAATGAGCCACAGCCTGCCAGCCCAGCCCCGTCCAGACCGTAACTTGCTGGGCTTACATTTTGTCCAAAGTGACCACAAACAAAAAAGACAGATTGCTGCTGTAATAGGCAGTAGTATGATAGCATTCAAATACATTTCAACACTACACTTAGTGAACCCACACTCCAAACAGTAATCTCAACTTATGGTCAATAGCTTACCCTAACTGTTTGAATAGAAGGGCAACAGAAAAGACATCTGTTATAATAGGGACACTCCCATTATTAGCTAAGCGGAGACATTAGTCATGATGGACCTATACAGACAGTAGGTATTAGCCTGTGTAAAGAAAAACAATGCATCACTGTTTGTGTATGTTGGAAAAATAGAGGCAATTAGATGATTTCACATCCATCTTTTAACTTGATGTCCAGGTAAAAGGCCAGATTCCACCTATTTATATTACTATGACATGTGTTGTCCGTATTGCCCGGTTTTCAATACCATTTTTACTTACAGCTATTGGACTTTATGGTTTGGACAAAGCAAAAATAATACAATAGTGCCACCCAGTGCCATAATTTATAGTGCACAGATTTTATGTCTTTATTAACTTAGAGGCTTTTATGTGTTACATTAATGTGGAACATATACAAGCTATTTGTGTATTCCACCATGATGTTGATATTGGTGTTGGTGTTCAGAAGGGGTTCATTTAATGGGCTACAATGTTCATTGTGGTTTCGTGTTTGCAATTTAGCAATGAAATACAATAATAAACATGTAAATGTCTGGTGTTTACATTTTAAACATGTAGGGCTTTTGATGACGCTGGTGTGTATTCATGTTATGTTATTTTAATAGTAGGACTGAGGAGACATTTTACTAGAAGACCAAAACCCCCTACAATGACAAGCGTAGCCTTTCTTTGTTGGGAATGCACTAACCATTGCCAGTAATTGCAAGTTTCTGATGTGAATAGCAGTTTTATCCGAACCTTTGCTTTGCTTTCTAGATGAAACTGGCACGGCAGCAAGTGGAGGCTCCAAAAAAGCTGACATTGTTCTTCGAGATTATCAGATGGACGCTGCTGGACCTGCCCTGGAGGGGAAAAACATCATTGTATGCCTCCCGACAGGAAGTGGTAAAACCAGAGTTGCAGTCTATATTACTAAAGAACATCTGGACTGCAGGAGGAGAGAGGGGCAGTCTGGGAAAGTTGTTGTCCTGGTGAACAAGGTATATGGTCTTAAGTTATACACACTTGACCTGTAGTTATACACTATAGCGTTGGCCTACTTTTGTCCTCTTGAAGATCCAGAGAGAGCTCTGCGTGTCAGCCAGTTTATACATGTGGGTCAACTTACCACAAATTACATGCCTTAAGGTTTACATATCCCCTTAACTTTGTTACCATTTGGCACAGAGGTATGGGGCTCCGCATTGGAAAAATCATCGTCATTACTTATCCCATTTCATACTGTAGTTTTTCTACACACTACAAACTACAGTATGCTGTATGACTTAGAGCTAAAAGATTGGCCAGCTTAGAATTATCCATTTGACTGAAATGTATCATATGGCTTTGTTCTTCATGACTGGAAAGAATTATATAACTTTGCAGTAGAGTCCCTGTAGACTAGGGAGTGTTTTTCCCTGACCTTCCCTAAATCATTAGCAAATATTCCAAATTGGTACACGGCCAATGTGAAACCCTGCCTCAAACAATAACAAACTAAATGAAAACTGTCTTACAGATATGCATCTGTGCTAAACTGTTGTCAGTACAGTCCTAACACTGTAATTATTGAGATAAACAATGGCAACTTCAAATCATCAAGACTTTTGAAGTGACATTTCTGCTAATGTGCTATGATATCCTGTAGGTGCCTCTGGTTGAGCAGCATTATTCCACAGAGTTCCGGCCATTTCTCAAGCATGCATATAAAGTGGAGAGAGTCAGCGGAGACTCCCCGCTCAAAATCTCCTTCACAGAGATTGTGAAGAAAAACGACGTCATCATATGCACAGCCCAGATTCTAGAGAACTATTTGGAGAGATCCAACAACAAAGACGACGAAGGAGTTCGGCTGAGTGGTATGTTTAGTCTGTTTGAGCCAATGGTCACTGTAGCAAACCCACTCCAATGCAACAGATGGATCAACAATGTTACTTTTTCCTTAGTGAAAATTTCCTTTGGCTTCAGTTAGATTGATCACATAAAATGCGTCATAAACATAAAAAAAGCAGATAAGGCCACAACACCTCCACTTGGAAACAAGTTTTCGGAAGCCGTGAGTTATGACCTATACAGGCCTTAGCAGCAGACATTGACAGGTTTTGGAATAGGAAGCCACCAGCAGTATCTCCCCTGATGATACCTGACAGGTTCCTGTCAAAGTCTTCCGGCTCTGCTAGTCACTCGTTGGCACTCACCGGTCCAAGGTGGAATAGCCACCTCAGTGGAACATATGCTGTTTGTTGAAACGCCCGAGGGCCTGCATTTTTTCCTTTTTTTTCTATCTGCTGGTTTCCCAGCCACACGTCTGTTCAAGCCATCAGTGTGTGGCTGATCAAATTCACATGAGAGCCTCTATCACCTACATCAAGCTGCCCGTTCCACTCCCCACACTCCTCTCCTCTAGGGACACATTCGCATCATCCTGGTTAAACTTGTGGATATGGATAGTTGTATTTCACCACCTTGCTCACAATGTTGCGAAATACACATTTTGATATGTTTTTGAAGGAAACATTTCCGGTGCCTGTGGTTGTGTGGGTTAAACTGCAATGTTGAGTTCCAAGAAAAGAGCTGGTTTCTGTGGGGGAAAAAAAATCTCATACAGAGGGATGCTGTAATGTGTCACTGAAAATCAACCACTCCTGTTTATTGAAAAAAACTAGAGAAAATAATAGGACTTTTTAGATATAAGTAATTATACCCCTTAAAAATATTGTTACAGTGAGACGGGCAGAAATGTAAATAGTCAGAGAACCACTGGACTTGCTTGTGTTTTACTATTATTCTGAAGTATTTGCTCTTCCCATTTTGGCCTCACTGACTTGGCACCACAAACGCCTTTGTCCCTCTGTGTTGTTTTCGACACCAAGCATATTGTCCAATGTTTTTCATTAGCTTGTATAGCAAACGCACATACCTAAAGCAAGTTCCAGATTGCATCACCCGGATAAATTTATTTGTTCATGTCTTCTGCTCTCGTAGATTTGACGCTGATTGTAATAGATGAGTGTCACCACACGAAGAAGGGAGAGGTCTACAACCACATAATGATGCGCTACCTGAAGCAGAAGCACAAGAATATCAAGCTGAAAAAGGAGCAAAAGAAAACAGTGCCCATCCCTCAGATCCTGGGTCTGACTGCCTCACCAGGTGTTGGAGGCGCCACAAAAATGGCTAAAGCTGAGGAACACATTCTGCGGGTAAGTACAATTGCAGCCCTTTGTCCTACACTTTATACAAAGGCCACAAATAACATCCTCACTCTCATTCCTTCAGTTTCATACATTGATTCAGCAGTTTCACCTCTTTGTTCAGCTTAAATCCTGCCCCACCCTCCCTGCCTCATTCATTTAATACCCTGCCAAGCTGTTTCTAATGTTCCACATGGCCCCTGCATACTGGGTAGCCATAAAGCTTACTATGCCTATCATGCTATTACCACAGAAGGGGAAAAAAAATTGGAAACAGCTTTTTGGTTTTAACTCTTTGTTGGACACGCTGAAATTGAATACAGTAGTGGATTTTCCTTAGCTAGAGATTTAAATGATTTTGCTTCAGTCTGATACTGTAAATCTTTGTGTCTTTTGGTAGATTTGTGCAAACCTGGATGCCTATAAAATCATGACCAAGAAGCAGGGGGAAAACAAAAAGAATCAACACAAAGAAATTGCAACTGTTGAAGAGAGAGAACAGGTACACTCTTTTAACAGGATAATGTCTCTCTGTTTTGTGGTTACTGTTAAAAAAAATGTTCACAAGAACTTTTCCTATCTAAGGAATGCAATTAAGAATGATAAATACAGTCCTTAAGCATCCAAACGATCTCTTTTAGGATCCTTTTGGGGATGTAATCAAGAAAATCATGAATGCCATTCATGCTCACGCTGATCTGAGCCCCACCTGTGATCTAGGCACGCAAAACTATGAACAGTGGGCGGTTCAAACAGAGAGAAATGGTGAGTACACATTTAGCAGACCATACTCAGCTGGCCCTCACTGAAAGATTTGCTAATTTCTTGCTGATGTAAAACAACCTGGCTTTCAGAGATGTGAGAAATGATCTTCCTCTCTCGTAGCTGCAAAAGACGAAGATCATAAAGTGCGGGTTTGTGCTGAGCACCTTGAGCTGTACAACGAGGGTCTACAGCTGAGCAACACCATTCGCATGTGTGATGCCTTCGGTTTCCTGAACAAGTACCAAGAGGGAGAGATGAAGAAAAAAGTGGCCCCCGATGAGGAGGACCCCATACAGATAACAGACACTGAGAGATTCCTCTTCAATTTGTTCAGAGGTATTGAAATGTGACAAATTAGAGGGAAAAACAGCATAGAGTGTCTTGTTAAGGTGTTGGGCCACCATGAGCTGCCAAAACAGCTTCAGTGTGCCGTGGCATAGATTCCCCAAGTCTCTGAAACTCTGCTGGAGGGATTGAACACCATTCTTCCAAAAGATATTCCCTCATTTGGTGTTTTGCTGATGGTCATGAAGAGCACTGTCTAACAGGTTAGTACATACGTGTTCAGTTGGGATGTGATCTGGTGACTGTGAAGGCCTTAACATATATTTACACCATTGTCATCAACCCATTATTTTATGCACTGCAATCCCATTATAACATCTGTCTCTATGTGCAGTATATTTTGGAAGAGTGCTCCGTCCCTGCAGTAGAGTTCAGAGACTTGGAGAATCAATGCCACTGAAGCTGTTCTGGAGGCTCGTACTGGCTCGACTCCTTGCTAAGACACTTTATGTTGGTTTTTCCTTTAATTTGTCAATTGTCTGTATGTCCTACAGATAACAAAGAGGAGCTGCAGACGCTGGCAAAAAACCCAGAGTTTGAAAACAAAAGCTTGTCAGAGCTGAGAAGGATAATTCTGCGTGAGTTCACCAGCAGAGAGAGCGCCAGAGGGATCATTTTCACCAGAACACGTCGCAGTGCTATGACCTTAAGTCAGTGGATACAGGAAAACCCCAAGTTTTCAGATGTAGGAGTGAAAGCCTCCCATGTGATTGGAGGAGGAGACCAGAGTAATGTAAAACCAATGACAGCTGTGAGTGCACATCTGCAAAAACTGCAGTGATTGCATTTTTTTTGGCATCCTGTGTACACTCTACGCTCTTCACACAACACTTACTTCATTCAAAATATTGTTTTACTTAGGCGGAGCAAAAGGATGTTTTGAACAAATTCCGGAATGGGGAAGTCAACTTGCTGATTGCTACCACAGTGGCAGAAGAAGGTTTAGACATACCACAATGCAATGTTGTTATCCGGTATGGCCTTGTAACCAATGAGATCGCTATGATTCAGGTAAGTGGTCACATGAGTGTAGCTCATCTGGAATGATTAATATGATACCACTGGAAAATATTACACAATTTGCTCACTATTTTCCCTGACATTGATTTCTGCAGGCTGAAGGCCGAGCAAGAGCTGAGGACAGCAGTTACATCCTAGTTGAGGTGAAAGGCACTGGAGTGACTGAAAGAGAGATCGTCAATGAGTATCGCAAGAACATGATGACCAAAGCCATTGACAAAATCAAGAGCTTAAGTCAGGCAGACTATGACAAACAGGTGTTTGTTTAATTTTTATTTAATTTTAATAGTTTCAAGTTGTACTAACTGAGCAAAAACAAAAAAAGGGACTAATAACCTTCACTTATAGCAAAATTGAACTTCAATGAGTGTTGGGTTGTACAGTTACCTGCGTATGATGTGAGTCCACACTGTACCAAAATATCCTCATTAGTTGCGCTATGCTCCTCTGGGCTGCTAAACTAGCATACTGTATTTGTAATTCTCCATTCACTTCCATAGCGTGGTGGAACAGGTCTCAAATAACACTATCAGCACATTAACAAACATGAACAAAACAGATTATGACCTAGTATCCATTTTTTCATGTAACTACAAAGATATGTGAAAGTAACGCAGATATTTGCTGCAGATGCTACATGCCAGATCGTCTTTTTCTTATTCAAATAGGAAAATAATGAGAAACGAGCCTTTTAATTTCCTCAAAAAATGGGTACCATGACACTCAGGTATTCAGGTATCTAAACAACCCAATGTTCTACCTAAGTGCAATTTTGCTTTAAAGTTCTTAACACCAGAAGTACTGAAACCTAAATTGTTGAGACCATTTTCTAAAGCTTTTTTTTCTTCCATCAGATCTTGGAGTTTCAGATTCAGTCTATAATGGAAGAGAAGGTGCGAGTTATTAAGAAGAAGCAGAAAGACATAAAGAGCACCAGCCCATCTGAAGTGAAGTTTGCCTGCAGAGGCTGCAGCAAACATGCCTGCACTGGTGAAGACATCCAGACCATTGCATCGATGCATAAAGTCAATGTTTCATCCCAGTTCCGGTATGAATACAATTCAGAGCTGACTTACACAGTAAATGATCTGAACCCTTTTAATGTGGGTTTACTGATGTATGTACTGTCTCTTTGGAAATGATACCTGATGCTGAAATACTCTACACTGGTAGGGCAAATGAGACAATAAAAACTTCTTTTTTTTTCAGTAAACTTTTCATTATTAAAGAAAACACTTCACTTCAAGAGAGGCTTCTGGATTATGAGTCTAATGGCTTCATATCATGCAAAGACTGTGGTCAGGTAAGTGTTTGTGTTTTCTGGGCTTTCCAGTCAGTGGCGTCAAGTTTTTTTTTTTTTTTTTTTTTTGTCCTGTGAATCAGATTGCACGTGTTTTTGTTCAGTGAAAAATCTTCTGATTCATGTTATTTATTTTGGTTGAGTAATGCACACCAGTGGCAGGGCAGCATTCACAATTCACAGACTCGGAGGAGCCAACAGTCGTCCATAAATGTGTCTTCAAAGAGAATTAGAAACAAGTAGGGGGAAAGTTTTTTCCAGGTCATAATCAGTATTAAATAACAAAATGAGTTGTTCAAAGAGTTAGGAGCACAGTCTAGCATAAGTTAACAAATCCTCTGGTGTTTGTCTTGAAACCTGTCTGGCAAGGATATAAATAGCATTCCAAACACATATGCTGAAATATTGAGCTAACTCCTGGCCCCTCAAGAATGTGTCTACATACTGTATTTGTCCAGTTTTGCATCAGCTTATGTCAGCCCACTGTCTTCTATTGCAGAGATGGGGTTCGATGATGCTCTACCGTCAGATCGAATGTCCCTGCCTCCATGTGAAAAACTTTGTGGTGACGTGCAATGGAAAGAAGATCAGCAAATGTACCAAATGGAGTGAGCTCGCCATAGAGTTTCCTGCCTTTGACTATGCTGAGCATGCAAGCCAGCTGGTACAGAGCTCAGACGATGAAGACGATGACACACAGTGAATTCATCCCATTCGGTGCAGTGATGACAGAGCCATATTGAATTGGAATTCTAACAGATCCTCGCATGCTACATTTAATCTTAGATGACTGTGTATTTTCATGGTTTATTTTATCTCTGGTGTTGTATCAGGTGTTGTCAAGTGTATTAGTAACATACAAACGTGTTTGTCAAAAGTAAGTGCAGTGGTTATCTTTTTCGAAGGGTTCTCTTTCCAAATCTATAAAAAGGCATGTTCAGAATCTGTATCATCACTGGGCACTTCACTGTGCATTCATTGCACCATGTTGAGTCTTTAAGTAACAATAATCAAAATACACTGAAATCATGTATCTCTGGTAGAAATGGAACTGGATCATAATGAATATAAAAATAAATTACCTCCCACACCCCTGGAGTCTCATGGGATGGAAGCCTCAGAGCCTGTGGTAACGTTTCACCAGAGTGCACCTGTCAGCACACATGCAAACAAACAGGTGCTGGTAATTTTCCATTAAACCCAGCTGTTTGTGAATTAATCATAATTATTTATTATTTGATTTCTTTTCCCAAACAAAATTCATTTCCACATGCATGTGTCTGTTGCACAATCGGTGGTTTGCTTCATAGGCAGCAAGTGGTTTGACAATGGAAGTAGCATTGCTGGTCTATAACTTGTTACAATGGGATCCGTGTCTGCCTAGTTTTTGATGCTTTTTGTGCACTTGTCTATATGCAACATGAATCCAGAATAATATGAATTGCAAATTCATATTTATAATGCTGGTTAAACCCCAAATGTCCCTTCTCCAGCGTGTAATCTTGTATGCAATAGGGCTGTTATTAGTGGTTATTCTCACAGCTGGACAAGAGGAAGTAATGCATGTTGAATAAATCAGAAAAATGATTCACATTAACTGATAACTCTGCAAATCTGTGACACGTATGCGGCCGGCGAAAAAGCCACTTCACTGAATTCTAGCAGTTGAGCGTTCTCGGAAAGTTATGTGGGCTGCTGACTTCGAGCAGGAATCTCTTGTCTGCTTTCTGACTCCCCTCGAAAACATCTGACTGGAGGTATGGTGTGAGGAGCCGGGCTCAACTTCAGCCGGACGGAGCTAAGTTGTTTTCGAGCCGCAATTAAGTCATTCTCACAGGGGTTTTTTGTCGCAAAAGTATGTAAATCAGATCGTATGTCCAAGAAGTCAACTTTATACGTCACGTCAGCGACCTTCGAGGATTTTTAAAGGACTGAGAGTCGCACATCCTCCCGCCGTTGAATGTCGAGCGCTTCATCAGCATCATGGTCAGTAATCGATCCGCGCGAAGTTGCTTCAGCAGCGGAAAAATACTTTTGAACTGTAAAGAAAACTTTGTGAATGCACGATTACTTACCTCGCTGTAGGTACCAGTGTAAATGGTGGAATGAATGATGAAATGGGTGACAAAAAAAGAGAGAGAGAGAGCTCCTGTGGTTTGCATTTTGTTGTTTCAGAATAAGTTTATGCAATCTGTGTCACCCTCACCTTTCACAGGGCTGCAGCAAGGTGATATGGGGGGTGGTAGGGGCGGCTGCCGTCATCACGTTAATAGCTGTCCCAGTGGCAATTCATTTGAAAAGTAAGTTCCGTACTGTGTGGACCTACTGCAGATTTATATTTTCTTCAGTCTCTGTGTTTTGCACATATTCTGACACTTCCTTAAACATTAGATCATTATTATTGCGAACTATTTTTGGTTAGTGCTTTATTATTCTTTTTTTTTATTATTAAGTTTAAGCAATCTTCATTCAGTGATATTACGTTTACTCTGATATAAGCTTTGTTCCGCTAGTTTTTCCGTTAGTATTTTTTTTTCTTACTTTAGTTACTATTTTATTACATTGTATGGAAATATGACGCGCCCAAAGATCATCAATGTATTAGTGAGTTCACTCAGCATTGGGTTATTCAATGGCGCCACCATGTGATGTAAGGGTGAGTCAGTGCCTCAGCCTTATTTTTCCTGTTAAGATTTAGCATGGCTCAAAATTAGTAGGTTGCTGCTTTCGCAATAGGCTTTGGTGCACACCCAAACAATGCAAGTTGCGTTTATCTGTATTGACAGGAGCTGGTGGTGCCAAAAGACCTTTCACTCTTGCAGATTATTTCAATGACACCATTAGGTGGAAGGGATACAACTTGGCATGGATATCAGGTAGCCCATCACTTTCAATCAAATCAATGTCCAATCATTCTTTGCAATACAGTATAATGTGATGATTTGAATCGTGATGTCTTGTGCATGCCTCTCAAAAGGTCATTCCTTGTCTTTTTCAATCTGCAGATAAGGAATATCTGCATAAAACAAGAGAAGGACACGTCTACCTTACCAATGTTGAAACGAAGGAGGAGTCACTATACTTGAGCAATTCAACCTTTGTAATATATTTTTTCAAATGTGACACAATTTTGAAACAAACAGTTTTGTCAATTCTGATATTCCTTAACTTTGTACTATTTCCATTAATATCTGCACTGTAGGCCCAAGTGGATGCCACAAGTTATTACCTTTCAGCTGATAATAAGTATATCTGCTTTGAAAGCAACTACTCAAAGGTGAAAAATAAACTCTGTGAGCAATTTCCAGTTTGTGCTGCATGCATATTTCACGCTGGTCAAATTTTCCCAGTGATTGCACTGTAAATGTCATCTTAATTTGAAGATATAACTTGAAAAGGAAGGTCAAAATCTCTTAATGAATAACTTGCTTTGTGCTGACAAACCAACAGCAATGGAGACATTCTTACACAGCCTCGTACTCCATCTATGATATGGAAAGTTCGTAAGTAGTCACTCTTATTACCTGACATTATGCAGGATTTTACATTCTCCAAAGATTTCTGGATGGTAATGATGATCAAACATTGACTGTTTCAATAGAGTACATCTTTTTTGTACTTCGCATACATCAACTTAATAAAAAACTGATGGATGTCATCATTATTTGTGTGTCTTCACAGAACATTTGTAACTTCAGAGAGGCTTCCAGAGGTTGTGCAGTACTTTTCCTGGGGACCAACAGGAAACACATATGTGAGTGTACAACATTTTAAAATACACCCTTGTCGATGACTGTGATTGGTGGCTGAACCATTAATATTATTAATGTAGTATATAGCTAAAACATTAAGTCAGTTTACAGTTTTGTTTGAACTGAATGATAGTGTAGCCACACCAGTACAACATGCATAAGCATTAAAATGCATTGCCTTGATTGATAAACACACAAAGCAGCATGGAGCTGGTTGCACTTGCAAAACAAAAAGTCAGGTCAGGCAATATCATTGCTAAAATTCCCAGTAATGCAATAAAGCTATCAATCTGAGAATAGATTTGCATTTTATTTGTAATAAAATTAAATAGATAAATAAACAGAAATCTCCCTATAACTAGAATCTCTTTCATAGGCTTACATCTCAAATTTCAACATTTATTTGAAATCGGATGTCACTGCTGAAGCCATACAAGTGACCCACAATGGGAAAAAGAATGAGATCCTCAATGGCGTCCCTGACTGGGTATATGAGGGTAAGTGACATTCACTGTTTTAATGTTTTCACAGTGCAAGATCTGGCATGTGTGTGTGTGTGGTTGTTGCAGTGTTGTTCATGCCACAAGGTAACTGAAAAATGTATTTTAATCTAAATAATTTCAGAGGAAGTGTTTGCATCAGATCGGGCTATATGGTGGTCGTCAAATGGAAAATACCTGGCTTATCTAGAGATTAATGATACAGAAGTTCAGACAGTGGAATTCTCCTGGTATGGATCTGGTCAATACCCCGAAACAGTGACTGTTCCTTACCCAAAGGTGGGATGCTCTATGTGCCTTTCTCAAGCATGGAGTCCAATATATAAGTAATACCAGAGAGTATACTGGCAAAATGAGACACAAAACAATGTACACAATCCATGCATGATATACAATTTATTGTCAATAGAAACTGTCTAGTGTACACTACATATTTTCTCTCTGGTTCGCATTGCTTCATTCAACATTACATTGGGTTTCACATAGAATAGGTTTTCACCTTCCCATATGAATTGCTATTCATCAAGTTGCTTTTTTTTATTCATTTAATTATTTATTCATGTATTTTTTATCCAGGCAGGTTCAGTGATTCCTAAGGTGAAGCTCTTTGTTGTTGATACAGCAAATCCATCAAGCCGCACGCAGGTGCTTGCCCCCACTTCCATTGCTTCTGGGTCTGTATAATCTTTGGGTTTATGTCATCATGTAAAAATACACTACACTGAACGTGAAGGCAAATATTGTCATGGTCTGCCATATGTGGAAAAACTTGTCACTCTCTATTGTCTTTCCTCAGTGATCACTTTTTGAGCTCAGTGACCTGGGTTACAGATGAGCGCATCGCTGTGCAGTGGCTCACAAGGAAACAGAATTATGTGCTTGTACAGATCTATGACTTTGATGGAAGCAGCTGGAAAGAGAAGCAGGTACTTGTCACTTCTCTGGTTTCCCTCTCCAGTTAGGAAAGCTGGATCAAATTTTATGACCTTGAGCGTCAGTGAGGAATGTAATGACTAAATGTACATGAATAATGAGTAAATGCTAATTAATGGCAAAAAATATCTCTTCTCTCTATAGAAATTTGAGCAAACAAGCAAGACAGGCTGGGTCGGCCACGTAAGTTCTACTAAACCAAGACCACCACTCATATGATTCATTGTTCTGTGGTATTAGATGATTATAGCTACATTTATAACTACATTTACTACATTTTTTCAGTATGGTCCCCTGCCTCTTTTCTTTGCTGAGGATAATCTCAGTTTCTACAAAGTGATGAGTGACACTTATGGCTACAAACATATTCATTATGTGAAAGATGTAAGTATTTTCAAGCATTTTTATGTAAAATCTACCTTTTCTCATATCTTGAGTGGGGAGTGTTGTACTCACCAGGGGTCTTTCCTCAAGGGCAAGGCAATGCCTATCACCTCAGGCAAGTGGGAGGTTATCTACATAAGCAAGTTAACAAAAGATGCCATGTAAGTAACGGTGCAGTCATGTTTGAGAAAATTGTTTAAATGCCATATCCCTTAAAGAATATCAACAAATACATTTCAAGTAAAGCTCCTGTAATTGATTTTTCACAGATATTATATAAGTAATGAGAACCAAGGAAGACCTGGACAGAGAAACCTTTACAAGTAATGAAGACCTCTTCTCTGTTTTAAGAATCAGAAAATGTAAAACTCCATCCTGTGGAACGGGATGTAAGCTGACATGAGCTGCTGGTTGTTTGTTTATCAGGGTTGTGATTGGAAGCAGCCACTCTGCCCCCCAGTGCCTCACCTGTGGCCTGAATAAGGACAGGTGTCAGTACTACTCTGCTTACTTCAGCTATGATGCCTCCTACTACCAGTTGGGCTGTTATGGTCAGTTACCCCTGCACCACACTACATTTACCCATGAGCAAGAACTCATCCACGGTCAATGTATAGGGTTATCTGTGGGGGTGGGCTCTATACAGATATGACATAACTGCTAAGGTCATACAGAGAGCTATAAGTGTGATAAACAGTTTGTGTTTTCTGTGTTTGTTCTTATCAGGCCCAGGAATGCCCCAAATTACACTCATGGACAACAGGGACTCAGGTGTAGGTATGTACTGTATGTAAAACTGTCATGAGCTCCAAGCCCAGTACGTTATTACATTACATTAATAATAATACACTGTATGTTATATAATAATAGAACAAAATAAATAAGTCTGTTTTCTATTTAATTTGGATTTGCCACATGGCTTATTAGTCATCATCAGTGTTGCTCTCACAACTAGATAAGATCTTGTTCCTCAAAAATCTGATCATTATACCTCAATATCAATTATTGAATGTCTATAGGGGGTGTTCTTTAACTTGTTTTTTATTTAAAATTTGAAACATTTAATATTCATTTCAAACTGACATAATCAAAGCATATAATGCACATCATTCATTTTCAATATCAGCATACCGCAGTTGATATTCTATTATTTTCAGATCAGATCAGCCTTCTTGAAGACAACATCGAGCTGGAAAATATCCTAACAGAATTCCAAATGCCAACCATGCAGCGTGGCACCTTAAAGGTTGCAGGTTTTGGTGAGACATTACATATTTGAAACAAGTTACCTTTTTAATTTAAAATAGACTTTTCCACATTTTTCAGCAGTCGATAACTTCTTTTTTTTTCCAACAGATCTCTGGTATCAAATGATGTTACCACCAAATTTCAAGAAATCTAAAAAATACCCTCTCCTTATTGATGTGTAAGTAAACACTTCATCAGATTTCAACTCATCCATTAGCAGTACAGTTTACAGCTGTGCACAGTGGATGATGCGCTGCTGTCCTGTGTAGGTATGCCGGGCCCTGCAGTCAGAGGGTAGACTATCGCTTCAGGCTGAACTGGGGCACCTACCTCTCCAGTACAGAGGGCATCATTTTTGCCAGTTTTGATGGGAGGGGAAGCGGTTACCAAGGTGACAAAGTAATGCATTCAATCTACCACCGCCTTGGCACGTATGAAGTGGAAGATCAAATGACAGCTGTGAGGTAAAAGGCATTTAAACTTCAACATCTGTCAAATGCATGTCTTAAGATGCACAAGATGTGATAGTACATGTCGGCTGCATCCTGCGGTAAGAATATTTCATGCCAAATTGGTTTTAAAGAATAATTACAGGAAATGTTTTTTTTTTCTTTAAATATTTCCATTGTTTCCATTGAGAATCTAAATATTCTTTTGTGTTGCAAGGAAATTCATCGACATGGGTTTTATTGACAAAGAGAGAATAGCTATATGGGGCTGGGTAAGTTGCATTCTGTCTTATCTTGTTCATGCTCCTGTATGCTTTGAGTAGGTCTTTTTTGTTTAATCTTCATTGTGATTTTCAGTCATACGGTGGTTATGTCGCCTCAATGGCCTTGGGGGCCGGAACTGGACTCTTCAAGTGTGGGATAGCAGTTGCCCCTGTAGCCAAGTGGGAGTATTATGGTAGGATTACATAATCATATCTGTCTATACTCTAATATAGTAAAACCTTAAAAACATTGTATTTTTCACTTGGTTTCTTCCTCTGTGTATTTAAGGGTTTAATCACTGTCTAAATCTAGTGATTGCTGTACCAAAACATTTTATTTCCTCCTTTTGAATAATATATTTTGATTGGTGGCTTTCGCTTTTGTTTTGCAGATGCAGTGTATACTGAACGATACATGAGCAAACCCACAGAGAATTCTGACTTTTATAAGGTAAATATCGAGAAATTAAACACTCGCTTCTAACACAATGTATATTTTTTTTATAATAAAAGCTCACGTAAATTAGCTCTATTGTGACTTTTTCAAACTCTGTATTTGTGATTTTGCTAAATTTTCTCTTCAATAGAATTCCACGGTGACTGCCAGAGCGAAAAACTTCACATCAGTAGAGTATCTATTGGTTCATGGCACAGCTGACGGTAGGTTAAGTAATTTCAACCAAATAGTCAGCCTTTAATAAGAATTGACCATGTGGTAGTCCTCTGCATAATCAGTATGGCAGGCAACACAGTCAGCCCCTGTGCAAATGGACGCTGTTGGCTTCATGGAAACTTTTGAGAAATGGGTAAGCATCGATGTTCAATCAGGTAGTAAAAACAGTTTTTTCTTTCCTATAGACAATGTTCATTTCCAGCAAGCAGCACAAATCGCCAAAGCTCTGGTTGACGAGAAAGTGGACTTTGAGACAATGGTAAATATTGGCTCAGGGAAGAGGGCTAATATTGGTCTTGATGGTGTTGATTGAATGAGGAGAACAAATGGATCCTGATAAAAAGCACCTCATAGTCTTAATTTAAAATGCACATGATCTTACAATATGCTTTAATCAACGATTTACCCGATAGGCTTCACTTTGTCCTCTTCCCCATCATAAATCATAATGATACGATATCATTCGAATTAGAAAGTATTTTATAGTCTGAACGGTGATCAAATTTTCTGGGCTCATTTCAGTGGTACGCTGACAAGGACCACGGTCTCGGAGGAACAGCCTATCATCACTTATACACCCTTATGAGCAACTTCCTGCGGAAATGCCTCGTCACTCCCGAATAGATGTGAAGAATATGAAAGTATTTTACTGTATACTACCACTATACAAGTTTGTTTTTTTAATGTACTTTTTGATATTCTGGACTGTAAGATTCTGTCAGGGCAGCGTCTGTACATTTTCTAGAGGTTTCCATGTGCAGTTGATGTTGTATTGCTCGTACAAGTGAGCATCTATATTTTATGTGGAATAATGTAACTTTTGATCAACTGTGTGTGACATTTAACGGCTTGTAAAAGCCACTGTATGCATGTATGCTCAAACAACTTGTTACGTGAAGATGGTCGGCGTGACATTAGTTCTAATATACAATAGACTCACTGTATTGCACTGAATTTGTGAAATGTTATAATTTGTGGTGCAATCATTGTATAATGAAGTTGTTTTGAAATGTTTACAAATCAGTTTTAATGTTTTATCATGTATTACTAGTAAAATAAATTTCATTGTTTTATGCAAATTTTCCGTGCCTTCTTTTTGTAAATAAATTAATATAAGAATTACAATGAAATTACAAGCATAGAGCAGTGATTATTAGGCCACATATGATGTTCCCTTTAATGAAAACATCTGTGGCATCTGTGAAACAGTCACAAACCCAGTGTGTTGTCAATATTTTCTATCATATTGTAAGAATGGTCATATCAGGAATAACAGTCTTGTCCACGCTGAGAATAAAATCCCTTCCATCACCTTTTGGATGATGTGTTTATAGTGAGTTCCAGTCATAGGTATAACTGTAATCTCCATGAAGTTCACTTTAAATTCAAGTGGTTTATATAAACGCATGGGACAGGAGTGCAGTAAATATCAGCTTTTTATCATCTTTTTATCTGTTGTGTGCTCAACATTGATAGATTGTAAATGTATCAATTTAAATTTAAATTGATAAATCACTGGTTTAGTTTGCTGACACTGAGAGACTAATAATGTGAAAAAAGGTAGGAGCCAGTATTTGATCTTGTTTGTCAGGGTAATGGTCACGTTTAATTTTGACACCTAAGGTAACAGCTTTTACCTCTCAGATATTCCTACATTTTTCCTTTTTTTTAAAATCCTTTTTCTTTTTTTTTAACAAAGTCAAACACACCCAGCAGACTGACACGGAAGCTGACTAATGGACTGAGAGTAACAGATGATATGCAGAGGTTTCTGTGATGTGGGGGCCACCTGGGAGACTGCCACCCAGCTCAACTATATAAGACTCGGCAGACCAAGAAGGGACCATGAAACCGCTCCAGAAAGCCAAGGAGGAGAAGCACACCAAGAAATCGACGCACTTTACACCCTCCCCTCCAAGACACTCCGCCAGACAAGAATACAGGTGAGAATCTAAGATTTGATTCACCTCAGAATGATGTTTTTTTCTCAAACGGGGACATTCTTCCCATGTCTGACTTGCTCTCATCCTTTTATTTTCATTTTTCAGAAGGTCAAACAATGAAAAGCGCCCACTCTTTGGCTGGAGTCCTGCTCTTGATCATCATTCAAAGCAGCTGGCAGGTCCCTGACCAGGACACAGAGGGAAACTCCATGTAAGAGCGCCTCCAAGCTTTCTGTCATTTGCATACAGCCTTCTCATTCCTGTATGACAGCATCTTACGTGCATTCAGCTAGGTGTCTTTTTGTAGTCTATTAGCAGAAAACTCCATGTTCAACGAACCCAATGAGCTCCCAAACATGAAGAGACATTCAGAGGGAACTTTTTCCAATGACTACAGTAAATACCTGGAGACGAGGAGAGCGCAAGACTTTGTCCAGTGGCTAAAGAACTCAAAAAGAAACGGGTGAGTGTGACTGCATCTCTTTATGTGATATCACACAAGGGATTATTTATGAACTCTGTAATATTATGAGTGGTTTGCTTGTGTCATAAACCAATAATGAAAAGGATTTCACTGCATCTAAAATAGGCATTGCATGCAGAATTTTGTTTTGTATTTAAGAAGAATGTGGATTTTTTGGATTAATAGAAGAAATCTATATTTGTAAAATGATCTATTCTTCTGAAGTTCATTGCACTACAACAAGGTGTACTTTTTTTTTTTTTTTTTTTTGACTGGATCGATTAAATGTATCTGATTTTGCAGTGGTTTCGTTAGACGCCATGCGGACGGCACCTACACCAGTGATGTGAGCTCCTACCTGCAGGACCAGGCAGCCAAGGACTTTGTGTCCTGGCTGAAGGCTGGCCGAGGCAGACGAGAGTAACCACAGGGCTCCACCGTCACTTGCCACCCTCAGAATAAAGCAACAAGTCATCAGATTCCACACTGACTTTGTGCCATTATATATTTTACATCTTGTACTACACTTTTCCTTGGTCATTAAATTCCCATCATAAAAAACTCTTTGTTGGTCCTCACTGGTTAAAGGAAGTATTGTCATCAAAAAGGCAGAAAAAGCTCTGAAATGTGCGTCATTTATCAATGCTGTGCGAATCATCACCAAGCATTCAGAATGGTGTTATCATGATTCAGTTTTTTCACACTTGACATCTTGGTATTTTTCATCTTCTTTCTCACATTAATGTGTACCTTTCACCATATTTATCTGTATCTGCAACTTGGATGGTTACTGCTGTAGATAGTCTCTTTCTTATTATTCATATCAAGCCAGATTTAGTTTTCAATAAAGAAATGTGGACAATCTATGAGTTCCCTCCTTTAAAAATGTAATCCATTTCTACATATTGGTTTACAAAGGATACTTTTCAAATAATATTCACCTAGAATAGAATAGAATTGGTGGTCAAATATTAACGGCTAGAGAGATAGATTTAAGAAAGAGGAGTTATCACACATTCATAGCTCTGATGCAGATTTATTACGACAAAAATACACTGTTTTAGCAGACCATGCTGTGTTGTTTGTAGAGTCAATTTGTAAGTCATGGTACAGAATCAAATGGGCGTGTCATAAAATCTGTTGTCTTTATGTCAATTTTACAATTAGTATCAATGCTGAGCCAAGAAACACGATTCTTAATTGTGTGCCGTCGGTGTACTAGGTGTCATCTGTATTATATTCTCCTTTGCTGGAATTCCTCTGCTCACAGAGGTGGAACCGAAATCAACAAGCATGTCACTCTCCACGGGAAAATGCTCGCTGGGATTTCTATCGGATAACAGAATGATGTGTTTCACCTGTCAGCTGTAAACCGGAAAAAAACATTTCCCAATGAGGCACTGACAGCGAGCCGAGGAGGGTTACGTTAAATGAGAGGAGACAGAAATTGTGTCAATCAACACGGACTGTTTGGGATCAGTGATTGGGTTAACATTGTTCAGTTCTTCCTGGCATGGAGACAAAACAATAATTCACATGAGCCAGCCACTTGACATGCTCTGGGATGTGCTACCTCTCTTAGCTGTCATCCATAGTGCATCAAACCATCTGTTGAGTACAGAAACCTCTGCTCACTCACTTCTATTTATAGGCCAAATCTCCGAGGGTCATGTGTTGGGCATTTATCCTTAACACATCTTGTCTATTCAGTGTCTGGGTTGATACCGAAAGTATCCACCATGTACTTCAGTGTATTTAGATATGTGTTTGTAATTTGAAAACCCCTCTGAAATGTTCATTGTGTTCATATAATATTGAGTGAGTTTTGTAGGATTGGTTATTACTCAAGTCCAGGCAGTTGAGAATATTTTCTTTTGAACATTTGCTGCACTGTAAGAATATATATAATCATAACAAGAGAATCAGGAGTGCTTATAGAAATTTATTAAGGTAAATTCACATTAACAAGGTATGCAAATGTAATAAAGTAGTATTTCTTAAGGATTTTCAAAGGTTTGAAACCCTACCCCTCCCCTCCTGCTCCAATTTTAAAACCCTGCTATAATAATGTCTATTGCACATCTTAAATATCAGTAACAACAAAAGAAATACAAATTATTTTGGTCAAAAGTCTTTAGAATGTAGATAAGTATTTTCTTAAATTTCTTAAATATTTATGTTTCACTAGATTTCATACAAACATTAATAGATATGAGACATTACATTACAATTCAAATTTAATCTGACAGGCAACATCAAGCAGCAGATGAAATATCTCTCAGGCTACAAGGCATCTTGTAGCAAAGGAAATATAAGGAACATACTTAACATATTATATATTGCAAAGTAGCTAAATAATTTCTATAAATATGCTATTGCCATTTTTTTTTTGTAAAAAGTGCTATTGCATTTTTAACTGTATATGTTTATGTATATTGCCCTTTAGAAACACTTTCAGGTTTTATTTTCTGCTTCAGCTCATGTTTGTTAGACATAATCCTTAAGTAAGATGCCACATAATCCCCTGTCAGAACATACTGTCAGAAATACTCATTTTGTAGACTTTTTTTTTATAATAAAAGAATATGTACATAATTAAATCTTGCTTTTCATTGTAATTCTCTTTGCTGGTCCAATTTCTGTTATGGCCAGAAATTGGACCACTTGACATCAGATTGGGTGGCTGTGGCTCAGGAGGTAGAGCGGATCGTCCACTAATCAGAAGGTTAGTCGTTCAATCCCGGCTCCTCCAGTCCACATGTCAAAGTGTCCTTGGCCAAGATACTGAACCCCCATGTGTTGTAAAGCGCTTTCAGTGGTCAGTAGACTAGAAAAGCACTATATAAATGCAGTCCATATTTAATTTCAAACTATATTCAAAGTTTACAGATTGCTTAAGATTAAATAAAACATTTAATATGGTAGCATACACTGAATACATGGATGATAATTGCAACATAGTTTTCTAATAGGCTACCAGCATTATTGGCATGACTTTTTTCTGACTCTTATACAAGATCATCAATACTACTATGAATACTTAGTCATTACCAACAATACTGACCAACCTTAGTGATATACTGTATATACATTGATTTTATAAATAGATAATGAATCCAGGTATATACTGATGTAATGATTTTTCAAAATACAAAATATACAAAATACATACATACAGATTCAAAAGCAAAAATAGTTTCTTTGCATGACCAGCTGTAAATCCTTTGACATTCTATTGGTTCACATTCTGTAAAATAATGCTTTGTGGGATTTTACAATTAAACACTAACAAGAGAATATAAAAGAACGGTTTCATTGGTTCATGAAGAGTCAGAATATTTCAGACACATCAAATAAATATGGTTATTCATTTATGCATACACATTTACAGGACTTAACTCAAGGGGTTGATTAATTGCAGCACACAATATTGGTTTGTTTAAGAACACAGTGAAAGGACAATGACAAAGACTCACTACCCTGTCCATACTGTCCTCCTTCACCTTCACTTCATCTTGTACTTCAGTGCTATGGAAAAAAACTGGATATCAGAGCAAATTGTCAGTATCAAGGCAGAGCTGTAATATAAAACTGTCTGTCAAGTAATCCTGCTCAGATGTGATGAAAGCAATTATGTTAATCACTTTTCTATCTAAGGCAGGAATCCAGTGGCATATTCTGTGACAGCTAAGTGTTGTTTCAGTGGATGATGGGTTAAGACCTCACTCAAGTCTAATGCAGATCTCCTGCACAAGAGAGATGGAATATGTTGAGCTGCTGCATGCCGATATGTTTGTCACATCAAAAATGCCCTTTGTCGCCCCAAGTGACTGCCTGTAGACATGCTAATACAGCCTAATTAAAGAATAATTCCTGTTATTTTCAACCTGGCCCTTATTTTCCAACTTTTTGCCATCATGGAGATTGATTGTGTTTAAAACTTCATCCCTTACTTCACTGCAGAGTTTGACATCGCTTCAGGTTGCAGGGATCACTGCTGTCCAATGCACACCCACTGAGCAAACACACACTCAAGTTCAGTCCAGCTCCACAGTGATGACATGCTGAACACAATCAATTAGCATGGCTGACGCTGACTGCGTGGGTCAGCAAGGAGCTGACTCCAGAGTCTGGTGCTAACAAGCAAGTGTAATAAGGCCCAGGGTGAAAATGACTGGAATTATCCTTTAAAGAGTATTTTGCATCCACTATGCGTTTTGAAAATGCAAGAAAAATGAGCATGAGGAGCAGGACAGAGGAGAGGTGATTTGTGTTTGGGCTGCTGGGTTAGTGAGAAGAGGAGCGGGGTACAGAGTCTTAAATCTACTTTAAAATTAAATGCAGTGACATTTTTTTAAATTAAATGTCATCTGTACATGGAGGAATTTCCAAATGAATACCAACTACTCGTTTTAACCACTGGCGGGTGGATTGAGCCATATTTAGTGAAACAAATACAGTACTGGCACATTTGTCCTCCAATGTTGACAACATGACTGTCATTGCTCTATTTCATAAATAAATAGTATAAAATATAATATAAATATAGTATAAAAAAGAGACAACATTTTGTAGGTAATAGTGTCATAATCATGTTAATGTTTCTCATTAATATCATATTATTATGATATGGTATGTTAATGAAAACTTAACATTTTAACTCTCCTATTAGTAAGAAAGAAAAAAAAGACAAGGATAGAATCTTTACTAGGTTGACAGGAAACACATTTTTGCATTAATGATAGAAAGCTTTTATTGCAGCAGGGTTATACTGCTACTGCAAGTTGTTACAACATTAATGGTTTATTATGTTCATGGAAAGCTATTCACAATTTTACCAGCTGAGTTACTTTTTAACGCAAAAATTAACTTTTTTATGGTCAATAGGTTCTGATCATGTCACAGAGGAACTTTTCAATAGATTTGATAGACAGAGAATGGGAAGTATTAGATTTGATATGTACATATGGTATGTAGTTGGTGTTAGTCTGGTACTAGCTTCTCATGACAGAAATATAACTATAAATAAGTTGTAAAATAGCTTCATCATCCAAAAAACATGTTACATCTGACAAACATCCAACACATTCCACAGACATGTAACCAATTATTTAATTAGGTGAAGGGAGCCAACCTAAAAGGTAACTACTAGCACCACCATTTGTATTCCTCTGTACTCATAGGCTGCACTTCACCTAATCTCATTTGTGCCCACACACAACACAGACTCACTTATTTTTGAGCATTAAAGAAGTCATTAAAAAAACTGCTCGAGTAAACGTCCTAAATTAAATATGGTTTCTACGTTTCAGAAAATGTTAAGCCCCAAGATGCTATATTTATCTTTTTTGACAAGATTTATTTTAGATGTATTTCTCTCCATCTCTCTCAGCAGTCAAGCTACAACTGAGTAAATGTAACAGGCAACTGTAAATAAAGTCTTACCATAATTTCTGAGGTCTTGCTGAAGTTATCTTAGAAGTTGGAATTCCAAGTATTCCCAAAAGAACCTTTGGACATTTCATCTGTGATGTTGATGATGGGTGTCACACCTCTGTGAAAAGAGCAGGCAGATAACAATTCGCACTTCCATCTTTATGCAACAAATGAGTATAGACAGGAAATGTCATTTACACAAAGATGTTACTTGTAAAATTTCACAAGTGGAACACACTTTATATTAACTTACTTGTACCCTTCCAATGGCACTTGCACTGCTGTCTCATCTTCTGCCAGCATGCTCTGCTCCTCCTCCTGAGAACAGTCCACCGTTTAAGTGCACGAGAATAATAAGAAACATTTGATATCCACGTCGTAGTGAAACAGCAGATAGTGTTACATAATCCAGAATCAGGGCAAAGCAGGAAAAACATGGCAACAGTAGAAGTACTTTACGACTGATGTTTTACTTCAGAATTAGTCTGTCTGCATTTTTTGTCAATTTCAAAACTATTTCTAGAGTTGAATTTATGAATAACCTTCAAGTGAGTGAACTATACCTCTTCAGCAGAATCCTCAAGTGTCTTCTTCTTGCTTTCTGGCATGAGGTCATCAAGCCAGCTCAACTCTCTCTTGGTGAAGATACAGTCCATTAACTTCCTGATAAACACTAGTGCCAGCACCTGTAGGATTGACACACACACACACATTTGATTTGGCAACCATTTGCACACCATATTTTATAAACTTTATACCAATAGAGATGCACATTAGAACAATATGACACTATCTCCACCATTAATTAATTAATTATAGAAGATATTTAGCAATCACAACAGTATGATGTAAGTATTACTACTATTTAACTGTTCTACTGATGTTTTGAATGGTTATATTTATATTTTGGGAGAACTCACTCAATAAGACATGTAACATGCAATAAACAGTCGTTGGTCTTTCAGTCTCAAAAAGACACATGAAGAAACACTGACAGGAAGTTGTAGCCCATTTGTGATATTTAATGTGTTTTGACATTTATGATGAAGAGCTATCCGCTCTTTAGAAAAATATGGTCTCACCAAAATAAGGATTCATGTCTGATATCCTGCACACATTCCAGGAATAAGCATGTTTTTTTAAATGTTCTTTTCACTGAAGACACTTTCAGACAGGATTAGGCTTAATCTGAGCCTTAATCTCATGAAACTGCTCCATAAAAATGCATCAAGATCCCGAGTGATAGTGAGGGTATGATGCGGCTTTTTACACACCATCATGGGGAAGACAATGGCAGCCTTGGAGGTCTTGATGACCCAGAGCATGATCAGACAGGAGAGCTGGATGATGGTGAAGAGGTGGACCTTCCTCAGGGGGACATGCCGCAGGTAGATGAAGTCTGGCTGGTGCTTGGCTGGCATTCCAAACAGCTTCAGACGGTCAAAGAACTACAGAGGATAAATGATAAACTATTCTTAAAGTTTTATTCCAAAATAAGATCGCGACCAACTTACACTTAACCTTACAGAATGATTGACAGCATAAAATTAATGCAAGCTTTTTGAAGGATGGTAGGCAACAGTTCCTAACAAAATTTATACCACTTTAACAGACTGGATCCCCTGTAATTTATAGAATGGTGAAAAATAAAGATAGAGAAAGATAAAGATATTTTTACCCCAAATTTATAAGTACTAAATTAAAAAGCACCTTTCAGAAGCAAAATTACAAAGTGCTTCATAATTTGGGAAAGCTAAAAGTAAACAGGATGACAAAATAACATAATCAGGTGTACTGTAAGGCTGGGGACAGTTAAAACTATATTTGGCAACCTCGATAATTTGGAGATTAATCCCCAATCTCGGGTTTGGATGGGATTGATGGTCCACACAGATTGGTAATGTGAGGAGTTCATAATTTAATCTCACCTCCAACTCTCACTGTGAAGTGCACAGCCAAACACTAGATGGTGCTGTCAGACACAGCTTCACTGAAATTCTTGTGTTTTAAGCCCATAATGCATGATGCATTGCATATTAACACACGTGGAAATAATGTGCACATTAACACATACTGACTGATGCTGGGTCAAGTTTCCACGTGATTAGAGGGCATTATGTCACTGACAATCCAGGAGGATAATCTCAGTTCCATGATAATCTGTCCTTGCATGTGGCGTGAGCATATTTAAAACTGACACCAGACAGTCTTTGAAATATATCATTTTGTATGGGGCGCAGTGCATTTTAAAAATTGCTTAGGACTTTAAGTCTTCTAGTGTGCCCCCAGCCTAAGACAGGAAGACTGACAACTGTAGGATGTAATCATATCAAAGCTTATATGAGACTACTATTGCACCTTTGCAGATCCTTGTACAGTGAGTGAAATATCATAAACAGAAAGTGCATAAAATACCAAACGTTTACCTGTATGCCTCTGAGTGAAGATGCTCCCATATAAAGGAATACACCGTATAACACAGGCATGGGAATGAACTAAAAAAAGAGCAGAAATATTACTCAGTAACTCTGTTAATATTTTAGGTCAAAACCAGTAGAAAATCTGAAAATAAAAATAACTAAATCTCACATCAAGATATGAGTGTAATATAACCCATTGAGAAAGGTACAACAAGGATACTACAACTGTAGAGGGATATTCAGTGTTGCACACCATCATTTTAATTCTCAGTTTTGGACTTGAAAACATGGGCCCCAGGGAGAGAAAATGAACAAGGATCAAAATGGACAAATGAACAAATAGACAGTGTCTGACCTTAAGCACAGACGTCATGAAGACAGAGGAGCCCATGAGGGTGAAGATCATGAGACCAGTAAAGCGTTGCTCTCTGATGCCAAGGAACTTGGGCTGCTCCCCAGGAGCTGAGCACTCTGACTCAAGCTTCAAGCTGTTGACGTGGGAGATAGAGAGGACGGTTGCTGCTACGAACCATGGCAGGCCCATCAAAGAGCACACACCAAGCATCAATCCCACCATGAACAGATCCAGGTGGTACCCACAGCCTTTCTGAAGGGGGAGACATCGGTGAAATAAAAAGATGAAAACCTGTGAGCTGAATATAATTTGACTTGAAACCAAGTTGCTGGGTTGAAATCAAGATAGCTGATGATACACGGGCAATTTTTGGGGAGGGTGGATTTGGGAATGAGAATGAGCGACAGGGAAATGGGCAAAGAGGCCAATGGGCAATACTAACTGACAAATTTTAAAGCTGGAATTGGATGAACTGGCAGAGACTGCTGCCATCACGGCCATTTTGGTCTCTGTTTTTCTGCTGAAACCTTTTTTATAACCTTGTCTACTAGCAGCCAACAGCTAGTTAGCTTAAATGTATAAAACACAACTGTTCCTAGTTGTTTGATACTTATCAAACAACTGTTTTACCACTTTGCCCTGTCAGATATTGTCATTTGGAGTCTTTGCAGTAGAAGAGGGCAGGTCACCTCATTAGTTTCTTGTCTCTGATTGGCTGACATTGAACTGTTGCCAACAAACCTTGCTCTCGCTAGATTTCCAACTGACAAACTGTCTTCAGTGAGAGCATAGTGCCAGTAAAAACTGAGGGCATTTTTTATCTAAATTTGTCCAAAAAGATTACCCATGTATCATCAGCTTTAAATGCAGGACACGCCATCTATAAATGTAGTCAAACCCAACGTCTTCCAGCCAAGGTCTGGAAAGTACCTTAAGTTTGTGCTCCTTCCTGTTGATGATGACAGCAGTGATCTGTTGGTCCATGAAAATTAGGATGGTACAAAGTAGCGCTGGGACGACTGATATGATTGCTGTCCACCATGGGTTGGGACCTAATGGGCTGATGAACCAACCGCGATCATCTCTGGTTGGCTGTTAAGAGATGATTGTTTGTGGTTGTTCGAAATTTTTTGTTTCAAAACAAAGAAAACATTATTTTGCAGCCTGTTGACAATCTGTGGACATTGTTGATAATCTGTTGAATAAGTAATTTTGCCACTCACCTTAAACACACTGGGAACCTTCAGTTTTGGAGATGGGATCCCTAAGGCATAGTCAATCGTGACCATGGTAAAGATGGTGATGAAAACAGCAAAGTCACTGATAATGGACCTCACCTGGGAGAGAGGAAGATTTGGGAAAATAACTCCAAAATCCATTGAAACATTCTATTTTATAACAAGTTTTATCCATTGTAAACACCAAATACAAGGGTTATTGTAGACGGGATTTGTTTAACAACCAGACAGTACTTTTAAATGACCACTAGAGTTCCCCACTGCACAATGTTATACAACCAAAACCCTGTTTAGCAGAGACACTGGCTTTATCTTCATGATGGGATCACAAGACACACTAGTGTAATGACGATGCCTGATGTGCAGTACCTTTGTAGGAAAGTAGTTGCTGAACTTGAACTCCTTGAGGAACGCAGACATGAAGACAGTTGAGAAGAAGAGAATGACACACCAGAAGAGAACATCAGGAATGTAGGGTCCATGAGGACCACAGGCACTGCCCACAAACTCCCCTTGCTTTTCAAGGCAGTCCTGCAACAACAGGGAGAGGGCAGAGTTAAATCCACCAAACTCACTTGGGATTAGCATTACATCACTGGTAGAAGACTCAGGGTTTACCACAAACAGACTTTAAGGACATCCCTGTGTATACAAAACTTAACTGAGTACAAAAATGTGCTTTTATGGTGATTCGAGTAATGAGTAATCCAATGTAATCCAGCCTGCATGTCCTTAATCTCCTCACTTGAGCCTACTCCATCTGGGAGAGCATGCCACTTAAAGGGGAACAACCTAAATATGTTTTTTCAGCCTGTCAACCTTTGTTGAACCAAATAATTTCCCCAGTCCTGTGCGTACATAATCTACATGACTGACAGGTCATCAAAGGGAGTTTGTCTAGTACCTTGACCTCCAGTGCCTCCCAGTAGATCTCCGAGGCAGTGATGTTGTTGGTCTCCCAATACCT
Source organism: Holocentrus rufus (assembly GCA_900302615.1). NCBI lineage: Eukaryota > Metazoa > Chordata > Actinopteri > Holocentriformes > Holocentridae > Holocentrus > Holocentrus rufus. The sequence continues at coordinate 21,773 of OMLF01026797.1, read as the reverse complement.
CAGGGTGCCATTGCTGGGGTCAGAAGGCTCAACACATGAACATCTGTGGAAGCACATGAACATCTGGGCCACAAAATAATCCCTCATCTGTCAGGGTTTTACCTCCAAGAAATGTACTTAGTTGTTATTCATATTTTTTTTATTGATTCATAGTTACCTTACAAAATAAAAACCTAAATGAGTAAATGCATCTCTAAGTTGTGATACTTGTTCTGTTAGGGTAAGTGTCCACATACGAGTAAAGGGTGAGTTTCTCCAGGTTGTTGTTCTTGTTAAATGGATAGTGTTCCCCCAGGTGGATGAGCTTCTCCAAGGCCTCGTAAATGAAGATGATGCAGATGAGTGAGGCGAAGGCCTCCTCTGTAAAGCGTGTGATGTAACAAACCAGAGAACTGGCATCTGTGGCCACCAGTGCAATGCAAAGGGCACCTGTCCACAAGCCAATACAGGCTCTCAGAGAGAGATACGACAGGCCATACTCCCTATGTGGAGACATAAGAGCAAAAATAATCATCACTGTGGAACAGAGCCATATTCAATAATGAACCACATTATGTGTGTATTATTTACTGTTTCCAATGATGTGGATTAGAAGAAGCCATTATGACAATGAAATCAAATGGTCTTTTTATGTCCATATAATCATAATATTAAGTGGTGTATCAGAAGCTGGATGTTGGAGAGATGATACATCCATTTCCACAGGATGTCTCCCACAGCAAGCCGATAAGCATGAGACAATGAAATTGCAAATTGTGACAACTATAGGATGTACAGATGAAGTGTACTGAAGGCTTTCAACAGCCTTGTCTACATGCCAGATGTTTTAATGAACTGTTTGCCATTTAGCAAGATGATTTGTCATATGGATACATTAAGCTCGTGTTTGCTGGCTGTATGCAGTGTGACAAAAACATCAAGACAAAAGAAGACATACTTGCAGAATTTGAACAATATCTTTTCAAAAACAAGCACTGGCCCTGTGCTGCCCAGGATGGTAAGAGGTTGCCCAGCAAATAGCGAATAGGCTATTCCTGTCATTGAGGCTCCAAACAGCGACTCAATTGCACTCTGGGGGATGAGAAAAGATAGAAAGAATATTGGTTGAAGGTTATCTAAAATATCTTATCTAATATTTAGAGCTATCCGATTGCAAGTATTAAAGGGTTGAGTCTTAAGATTTATTATTCAGCTGAAGGACAAAAGCAGTGTAACACTAGTATTTGCAGCACAAAGTGAACATTAATAGTAAAAGGCTGGTGTCTTACTATACGTCCTTCAGTTGCTTCACCCAGTAGTCCTCCGAAGGTAATGACAGGGGACATGCAGGCGCAGTAGAGAAATAGGAAAGAGGCCAGACACTGCAAACTTATACCATCAGTGTAGTCAGACAGGTAGTGAGGTGCTTTGCGCTTTATGTCTAGAAACAAACCCCCAAACAGCCTGGGAACAGAAAAGAAGGATGCAGAGTGTGATATGTAACCACTGCAGTCATTTTCAGAAAGAAAAAAGAACATTGCATGTACAACAGGTTTTGTGGTGGTGCTTCTAAAAGGTAAACATCTCAGATCAATTATATATAATAAAGCAGTTACAGCTTTAAACCTTGTAGCTTCATTCATTCATTTTTTGAGATTTTTTTTTTTTTTGCTGACTTGTTTTTTTTTCCATTGTAGTCTGTAAAGCATTTCAACTGTTGAGCATGGTTTCTCATGATATATCTCTGTGACAGAAAAGTCTAGCTGCAAATAGAGAACTCACAGCAACTCACTGCAGTGTGTTGCTATGGAAACCACTTTATGGCTACAACTACTGCTGAGGCTGAAACAGACAAAGTTTAACCAGAAATAGCCAATCTGCATGTTTCTCCTTGCAGAGCACACTTTTAGCGAGTGTGTTCACTCCAGAACACGAGTAGTTAGGCATCAATTTATCTCAAAACTATTTTTCCCATTTAGTGCAATCTTAAAGATTCTTGTTTTCATTTTCCTAAAATTCACCTAAGAACACGTCTTGGCTTAAATCATACTGAATTTGAAGAAGCATTAGCCATCACACAACTCCACATACAGTATATACTGTGATTGTGTCACAGTGTCCACTTGAGTTCTTTTTCAAATATAAAACAGAGCAAAACTGGCACGGCACGATGCAAAACTCCTTTTGGTGGGTGAAAAGCGAACAAATGTCCAGTTCCACAACTTCTCCTCAATAATGACGCTGCAGTGCAGTGAGTGGGCTGCTTGCTCTGAAGCCACAGAGCTACATATCCACAGCTACACACCAAGCACATAAAAACCATCTTTCTTTGCCTTTCTTCATCCCTGCATACAGCCCCTAAAAGGACTACTGACTAATCAGAATTCATTGTAACCAAAAACACGGTGCTCTATTTCATTTTCTGACTTCCACACCTTCCAGTGCGCTGCAGTTCTGGACCTCCATGGCCACCGTGCTCCTCTTCATCTCCAACATCTGCTATTCCATTAGGCAAACCGCTACTTTTCTTCCTCTTCTCCTGTTCAACAAACAATACACAGCACTTGAGTTGAAAACACAATTAAGTCACATAGGCTTCAGAAATCTAATGAATGGTATTGGTCTGAAAAACTATTGTCACCAGAGAGATAAAAGAAGAGTTCAAACTGACCTGAGAAGGTACATTTTTTGGTGGCTCTATCCTTATGGATGGGTCCCATTCCCCTGGAGGCAGGACTGTCACTTGATCAAGGAACTCATCGATTCCAGCAATAAGATCATTACGGTCTTTAGCTTTGTAGGCAACATCATGGAAAACCTGGAAATGAAAAAAAAAAGTAGACTCTCATAGTAGGCTAATTATTGTATGCAGATTCAGACTGCCACTGTTACGCTTATTTCTTTATGCATTCAAAATTCACTAGGTATGCTTCCATCTGTGTCATATAAAACAAGAAATATACAAACCAGTAAATTTTGGAGACATCAAATGAGATATAAATTGCTGAGTCACAAAATTTGAAGGAAATTAAGAAGACTGTGCCAAGCTGTGGATTGGTCTAGGACTGTTTGGATGATATTCAAAGCAATTTGAACACTCTCTACAACTAAGTAAACAAGATGCATCCTGCCATTTATGAGTACAAGACACCATCAAGGAAGGAAAAGTTGCCAGGTCAGTCAGTACCATCGAAGGAACACAGCAGTAAGAATAGGAAAAACAACATTTCACAGTCTGTCAAATTGGTGTGTGATGCAGGCGTGCTCATAACAAGTGTTTGTGCAAGTGTCTGATTGGTTGAGAAGGAACCCCCAAAATCTGCTTATCCAAACAGGAATAACCTAGATCAAATATGCATATCTACAAATACACATGATCCCACAGGCTTTACCAGTCTGAGTCATGTCTGAATATATTAGCATGTATATTCATAGGCTTACTTGTAATATTATTATAATAACAGTAAAAGAAACACAGCAACAATGTTTTAAAACACATGAGCCATTTCATCAAATCAGCTCAGTCAAAACAGTAATTAATAAATTTTGGACTCTGTCAAAGCCTTTATTTTATTCAGCTATGACAGAGATGGCCGTCTGAGTCCCTGACAAAAAGCAGGACATGAGGGCTGACTCATCGCCAAAAGTATGTCATTAAAGCCTTGAGTTATGTTTCATCACTTTAGGAATTTGATGAGATCGGCTGGACTGTGAAGTTATGCAAGCTGCCTAGACTCTGTCAACTGTGGAGATTCTGAATATGACATTTGGTTGACATTCAAACCAATGCAACTGGTTTGCCAAAGCATTAATTAATAAATAACCCCCACAGCATGTTAACCCAGTGACAGAATGTTTATTAGTGAAGACTCTTACCTCATCTGTCATAAGTGTTGCGATGGACCGTCCAATCTCATGATACTGGGGCCCTCTTCCCGTGGGGCCTAAGAGGATAAACAAAAACCTAAAGGCAAAAAGAAATCAATGAACATGTACCAGGTTTTGATAGATTTATAGATTGTTGAGAAGTGCTTTGACTATATGGTGGAAAAACTGTATACTCCAAACTGAATCTATCCGCCTCTAATTCGAACTCGTTGGGGAGGATATATGTAGTTTGCTGGTATTCCTCCACAGGAAATAGTTCCCAACAAATCGGTCCCCAACAGCTGTAGATCGTGCTGGCTCTCTGTGTCAATGTTTTTGCAAAGAGCTGTGGTTGTTGAGGTTTTTTGGAAATAAAAGTGAATAATTATATAAATAATAAATAAATAAGTAAATAAATAAATAAAATTGAAAGTTTGAACTGCATAAATCAATGCCCATTAAGCCCCATTGTATTAGCTGCTGGGAGACAGGAAGGGTGACGGCCAACTGGAGATCGCACCAAATCACACAGAAATATCTCGATGGACAAATTGCACTCGGGTGAATGGGAAAATACCTTCTGTTGTATTTTAGGTAAACTGTTCCCTTAATAAGAAAAAAAAATTTAATCATCAGAATGGAATTGCAACACATAAAGTTGCAAAGTGTCAGCGAGGGTTCAAAGTCGTGTTGTGAAGAGATATTTCTGATGGTCAGGTTCAGTGCGTTTGGTTAAATCAAACAAGTTGTGCAGTTACCTGGTGGCGATGGGGACTTCAGCCACTCCACTGAGCAGAACTGCTGGTGAGAGACGGACAAACGCCACCACTGGCTTGTTTAGAAACTCCAGCTCTCCCACCAACACGTTACATGCCTCTGCCCCCGGTGGGATCTTCTTCATGAAATGAAGGTCTATCTAAAAAAGGACACCAAACACATTACAGAGCATCATGTACAGGGATTAGACACCTTTTCCTCCAAGCTTACCATCTAAGCAGCTTGGACTGAAAGGATAAATGGAAAAGGGGGGAAAATCATTCAAGTTCAGAAAAGCATTCTATAAATAAGTGATTACTGTTTATCCTCACCGTACATGTCTGATTGTTTGACTGTTTAGATTGTGGGCTGAATTTATTGCAGGACATCCAGGCTTTGCTTGTCATAACACATAATACTAGATTAAGATGAACTGCTATGAAATATTACAAAAGATTACTGTCATATAAATGGCTGGTATGATGCATTACATAATATTTATAAAGCATGTGGTACCTTTCATTTTCCCCAAGAATCACCCCACAACGCATATGAATTTGATTTGAATTTTTCATTTGCAAAATCAGACATACAATTGTATAGATTCCAACAAACCATTTTTTTCTCCAGATAATATTAATCAAACAGTCATACTATATTGGCTTCATGACAAATTGTTGGATTTTGGATTCAGAAAGGTCATGAGAAATATTACATACAGCAGTCAGTTGATCTTGTTTTGTTTTCAGGCATGGAAATTATTTTTAGTTTTTGCAAACAGATTTTTATACAAGATGACAGTGAATGATAAACTGACGCTGGTATAGTATATCTGCATTCTCAGTGATATCAAACAGCACTGTACAGCAAATTTTCAAGTGTGAGTAAGAGCTGATTTCTCAGTGAGAATTATTTTGAGGTTGTCACTCACAGAACTAATATGGCTCCGGGGCAAGTTTTCAAAAGTGTGAAAAGTGCTAAATTAATGCTGATGGTTCTGGGCTTACTGTATACGGCATATTGCTGATACTCAAATTAACGGTGATGATTCTGCTCAGTGCATCAAATGCGGCACCAGTGGCCCTGTTATGGATAACTTGCTAACTCAAAATCTGAAATGAACAATGAATTGATCTCCTCTTCAAATAATTCCTTTTATTTGCAAAACAGTGTTGAGCAGGGATGCAAAATATATTGAAATTCAATGCATCACAATGCAAAAATGTGACAAAAGTGCATGTGACATTTTATTATATGGTGAAATCTTTTTTTTTTTGTTCTTGTAATCCTATATGAGATGGTTTGCCTGTAACAATTGAATGCATTCTACATTTTGTAAAAATTTCAGCACACAGGATAATATAAACAGTTTGAAAATGCTGTATAGGACCTGAACAAAAGGTCGGGGTCACATGCAAAAGCCGTATAGAGGGATTTTATCTCTGTATGGGCTGTGTGCGATTGTCATGTTATCTCCAGTGTTAATGGTGACAGATGCATGGTATGTAATCCTAATCCCCTAATAGAGGACTTTCCCATTAAAAATACCAGCTAGGACTTATTGTTTGCTATCCTAAACATACAATTAAATGACATTCTGGTCATATTCCGCTAAATGTGGGTGTTTAAAGGTCTCATAGATACTATTAACAAGAATTATATTTGAGCTACTGTTCCCTGTTGCTCACATGGATACTACAATTCTCAATCTGATCAAATTTCAACCAGTCCCATTTTCTCCTCAGCTACATAATTGAAATGTATGTTCTCTTGTGTCCACACACAACATGAGGAGTACAATATGTTTTCCTGCATTTGAGTGATGCAATTCCACATGAGCACAATACATTTGTAGGCAGCTGTGCAGAGGTTGTGCTATACCTTGCTGAAGTCGACAGCACTGTTTTCTCTACTGACATCCGCTTTTACGTCCGGCCCCGCTAAGTGACACTGGGAGGACATCAGCTGACCTGAGAAAAAAAAAATCTTTGAGTAAGAACAAATTCCACGTTCCAATTTCAACAGATCACACCACCAACAAGGACAATAGGCTGAACTGACATGGAAATGTATAGATCTAATGTGTATTATATCGTCACAGAGCAATATGAACATGACTAAGCACCAATCAGTGGGGAGAGCAAAAGTGTGAAGATCGCTGAGAGATGAAGAAAGACAGCGGCAGCCATGACAAAGATAATAAAGCTTGTTCACCTGAATTTCCAGCAGTGTTGTCTCAAAAATCCCAGGCAAATGCAAACATGCTAATTAGTCCCAAGCTTCACAGGACTGCAGGGATTTAATTTTTGCAATCATTAAACAAGAGGGTCAAAAACCTAATCCTAATTACTTTGTTTAATATGTTCACAAAGCATGAAGTGGAGCTTATCGGCAATTGTTGTTTTGAAATTAGCTTGAGAATTGCCACGCTGGAGAAATCAACATGCCTCTGATGTGTCACTCAGAGTTCTAGCAAACCCCCAAAAAAAAGAAGATTTTTTTTTAATGTGGAATGCTGGCAAACTTTACGCTTATGAAACATGTTTGGCAATGCAAAAGGCAATTAATGCTTCCAATTATGAGTCTGGATGTCCTGAACTAAATTTAGCCCAGAATCCAAACAAACAGTCCCATCGCCGTGAAGATCAACAGTAAATATATTCACATATTTATAGAACGTTTTTTTGAACATGGATGTTTTTCCTTTTCCTTTTTGACTCATTTGCCTAATCCAAGCCAGTCAAACGGTGATATGTCTGAGCCGTTTACATGATACTGTAAATACTATGTTTTATGTTCTTACAAATAGACATTTCTTTCATGAAGAAAATCGCACTAGGAGTGGAAGCATGTCACATGTTGGCAAGTGGTCTGGAGTGTCTTAACAGGCCAGACTGCAGGATTATGGCTTTCAACCGAACACACACCAATTACACATTATGACATGCAATGACGTGAGATTATTGTGAGACTATGCATTATACCATTATGTGTCTCACACTGCAGCTGCTGCAAACTTGTAGAGACAACTAGAAAAAACCTTCCAGGGAGAGCATTGTGTTCCTGTTCAAATTTCTATTTTTGTCTGTATGTTCTGTGTACTGTGTGCACCCACCACAAGGTCAGATACCTTGTGCAAGCTATTGACACATTGATATATTTCTGCTTCCAGCTCGGTTACCTGACAGAAACATCAACTTGTGTTGTTCAGTGTGTGACTCTTCTGCAAGTAGGGCTGGGCGAGATATCGGAATTATATCAAATTGTGATATATACAAAAAATATACAGATATTGTCTGGGATTTTTAACAATATCATTTTATATGGCATAAGTGTTGTCTTTTCTTGGTTTTAAAGGCTGAATTCCAGTAAAGGGAAGCAATTTCCTGAACTTATTAGACCATTCTAGATGTTCTATTATTTGTCTCTATCTGCTTGGTCATCATATCCACATTACTAATGACTGTCTATAAAAAATCTGTTGGGTGTAAATATCTTATGAAAGCACCAATATAATAATATAAGAACATCAATATTGAGGTATTTGGTCAAAGTTATATTTGATTTTTATCCATATCGCCCAGCCCTATCTAGAAGTAATTTATCATTTTCATTGTCAACAACCTCTTGACCAGAAACTCAAAATACAAAAGCAACCTTTTGTCAACAAGAGGCCAATATATATTGACACGAAATATGAGATTACCCCCTCTAGCCATTTGGTTTTACAGCGTCTTGGCTGACAAAGACATAGAGATAGAGAGATAAGATGCGATATAAATTGCCTTCTTGCTCTTCCTTGTCCCGGGGCTGAACAGCATAATCACCAGTTTCTGATATTTGTGGGGCTGTTGCAGAGGGACGGGAGAGGAGTGGGTGGTGGATGGTGCTGAGAATACAGAGGAGATGGGAGGAACAGAGCTGTCAGAGGGTGTGTGATGTAGCTGATTCTCACCCTCAGACCAAGCTGCCACAAATAGACCCCAAAGGAAGGACTTGAGGGTAGAACAGAGAGACGGCACTCTACCACACACATGAGAGTGCACACAAACACACACACACACAAAACGCAAAGACAAAGATATACAAGTGCACTCACAGGAAACCAGACATGTTAAGGCGAAGACAAGAGGACAAACCCAAACTCAGACACAGTGAAGAAGGTAAAATGTTATCTTTGTAAATCAATGCATTCAATGCAGCTGTAAGGCAACACTGCAAAAAAATCTCCATTTCAGCAAGTTGTTGTAATTTCATATTGAGTAAAGTCTTGCTTTTCTTAAAGTAAGTAGAAATAATTAGGCAGTGGGATGAAATAATCCCACTTGTTCTCTTTTCAGGGAACAAGTATGAATATGTTGAAACAAAGCAAAATTAGGCAGCCCACTAGCATGAAGAAAATGACACTTGATTCAAGAAAAATCTGTTCAAATTCAAAAGCTAATTAGCATTGGACAGAAGTGGCATCATTTTATCTCACTGGCAGAGTGAAAAAAACACGATTTTAACACTGAATGTGAGAGTAAATGATTTGATAAGATGGGGAGTTTTGCAGTGATATATACATATCACATTGTTTACATTCAGGATATATTTGTGTTGCAACACTATTAACAAGATTCATTTGCATCCTGATCACTGATGTACGGTGGAATCCCACTGAGATCTGTGTGAAAGTCCCCCAGTTTCCTCACCATTCTTGTCCAGGTGGAGCTCAGATGCCCGTCGTCCCATATCAGCTAAGGAGCGCACGATCGGCAGGCGGTTAGCCAGCTTCTTCTGGTTCTGGTGATGGTGCTGCTTCAGCAGTGTTTCATGCACTTTCTTCCTGAGTTCATCCCCAAGTGGAGAGTACAACTCCTGGTGGTCTAAGACCATGTCTGTGGAAGACATGGACAAGCTGTTGGCATTCAAGATTCAGGGGTCTAGCTGAGGCTTTTATACAGTGTGACTTACGATTATGGATATTACTTTATTTGGACTTTCCATTGTTAATATTCACCTTAGTATAAACTTTGCATCAATTTAGTAACAACCTAACCCTAATATCATCTTTATTTTGACTGCCCAATGTTAATATAAATTATAAATTAAAAGTACAATTTGTTTGGGATATCTAGCATGGTCTTGCACCATTTATTTTCTACTATATATAAAATAATTGCGACAAGATAATGTCATGGGGGAGCAATTTAGTAAGTCTGTGATTTACAAAGTCTGCGCTGAAGCA
>OMLF01026797.1:0-11921 GCA_900302615.1 Holocentrus rufus | reverse complement strand
CTGAAGCAGGTGTTTGGTTTAAATAACCAAACCAGGGCAAACAAAGCCACAGTTACCTGCGATCTCTTCAATGCTACTGGCCCTCATGTCCAACAGCACAGTGCCATTGATGATGCAGCTGCGCAGCTCAAACAGGCTGTGTAGAGACAAGGTGGCGACGTAGGGTTTGCTCCACCGCTCCCCTCCGTCCTCCACATCCTCCTCAAACTTCAGCCACCTGCAGGAATTCGAGTCACAACAGGTCAGGATACAGAACACAGATGATTTCTGCTCAGCCCTGCATACTACAGACTGCAATGACAACACATGCTCTCTCCCTCTCTTTGATTCCCAACAATTGGCTCTCAATGTCTCTCTATCACATTGCTTTTCTATGTTTTGCTTTTTTGTCCGTCTCTCTTTCTCTTTGGCTCATTTAGTCTCCTTAAATATCGCGTCCTGTCTGAGTCTCACTCTAAGTCATTGGCTTACCCAGTTGACAAAAGAAATGACACCAATGACATCACTTTGTGTAATTGAAACATGAATATCCGATACATATCTACATCTCTAATCACTCTAAGTGGGATCACCAGCGGTACTGGCCCATTCAATCAAAGCTTTCAGTAATAACATGTCTGAGTCAGAACTGGGTGAAGAGGTGATGTGGAATCACGTGACAATCCACCGTACCTGGCGCTTTCCCTCCAGTCAGAATCCTCTCCATCCTTCAGGCAGATCTCATCCAGCTCTGTGAAAAGGTCGTGAGGAATGTGCTCCTCATCGTCATCCTCCGTCCCCAGCAGGAACTGCACCCTCTGGGAGGGAGTGTCTGGGAACACAAGGAACTGATGTCAGCGGTCACACTGTGATTGTAATTTCAATGGGCGACATGCTGTGAGCAACAGTTTACAGCCATGGAAGCAGAACAAAAAGCAGCATTCCCAATTAGAAAGTCAAAGGCACAACCGTGCTGGTGTTAAAATGCAAGCACGTCAGTCTTTTTTTCTTTTTTTTTTTTTTTTCCAGGCTAAGGAAAGTGGCCAATACCATAAACAGGAGACTCTCTGCCCTCCGACAAGGCAAAGTCCCGATCCCTGCTCCTCCTCCTGTGTCTGTGTCCATGATGGCGATGCCTGCGATGGCTGCGGTGTCTGGTGCTGCCTAAGGGGACATGAACCCCGATGTAGAGGGTCCTGTGACCTGGGGACACATCCCATATAGGGCAGAGGAGGATTTGTGTGAATGTGTTTTCAAAAGCTTTACAGACAATCAGGATTTTTATGGTTAAGCATTACTCTCTAGTACTCCTGCCTTAAGCTTTCAATTATATTTCATGGAATAGATCCTGCTAGATCCTGGCCATTTTTATGTGTACTGAAAAGCATTGCTCAGTCAGATAATATATAATAATGTAATGCTTACTGATGCTATATATTATACCACACTGAGCATCAAGTCAATACCACCTGTCATGGTTGTGCAATAAAACATTATCTGAATTACCTGCACTACATAAAAATATCATTGTTAAAATGGTTAGAACGTTACATGGTTTGGTTCTACTTTAATCCCTTTTTCAGCCAGAGTAACCTTTTTGTAAAAGAGTAAGGCAATGATATTCTTTAAAATAAAATCTGAAGAAAATTTATTTCCAACCTTTTTCCAGAAGACCCAGTCAGAAAGACTGATTAAGAGGTACTGTTATATTCCTTCATACTCCATCCACACCATTATTGCTCCATTATTACTCAAAATATGTCCTGTGTATCAATGTTTGACAGTATTGTCTTAATACACACATCAATCAGCGATGATGGATGTGTTTAGTTCAGAAAAGTGTCATTAACAAGCCACAGCGAGAGCCTATAGCGCACTTAAAGCTTTAGCTGAAAGGGTTTTACAGTATGTTCCACCTACAGGGGTTGTCCTACAGGGAAAAGCTCTTCCTTATTTAGACACTGCAAAACAATTATCTGGACTATCGCCATTTATTAAGGCAGTCCAAATGGATAACAGTTGCCAACTTTGTCACATTTCTCTTCTATTAATTGTGGCATAATCCTCCCTCTTATCTATCATCGCTATACTTTTGCTGGTATAGAGCTCTTAGAATGATTAAATATAACATCTAACAAAGAAGAACTGCGAGGGCTTGACCTCCCTGATTAATCCCCTGCTACATATGGTGGTGTGAAAAAATTGTTCTGAGATTATTGACCAACTTATTATGTGCATACAAAGATGCTTTACTGAGGTTGTGCAGGACTCAAATCCGGGGAAAAGCAAATATAAAATTTCAATGTGCAAAATTCACAAGAGTCAATTGAAGTGAGAACCCTTTAGACTCAACTGACAAAAACAATGAGCCTGGAATTTTAAGTTTGAGTCTACACGGTTCTCAGTTTTGGTCTGATTCACGGATAGATTACATACTTAAACCACATATTTTGTGGAGTTTATTCTAAAGGTTTTCATTTGAATCAACCTTCAGCAACTTTGCATCGTGCACATCTAACAAAGAATTTAAGAATTATTTCCATGCTGGTGGTTTTGAACCTCTTCTGTTCAACAGATCGAATGCTGAGACATTCTAACATGAAGACTTTGAATTATCATTCTGCATCACATGCATCATCTTTATAATGCCAACAGCAAAAATAATCTCAGGTGTTCTTTCAGAATTTCATATAAATCCTCATTTTTGGATCATATCTTGTTAGTGAAAAGGACTTGGCATGTTGCCATGGATTTTAAAACTGTTTCAGAAAATTGTGTTGGTTGTTGATTTATTATGACCATATAGATAAAAATGTTTTCAACTTGCATCAAAAATGAGCAGGAAAAGTGTTGATGACTTATGATTACAGACAGTCACTTTGACTCCAGTGCTGTGCATCAAACCCATGTCTGGAGGTGGGACTGAAATGATTTGTATGAATATGATAAGATGAAACTTTAATAATGCCTGTGGGGAAACAGATCTATGTTTGTATGTGTTTCCTGTTTGTAAGTTACTTTGCACAGCTTGTATGCATTGATGTGATGCCTGTTTGTAAGTGTTTGTTAATTTGTGTATCCTTTCTTTTGTCTCTTTAGTAGAAAAACACCTCTCATTTAATTGTCACTCACTGTCTGTGCATGGCTGTGCAGAAATGTGTGAGTGAGTGAGTGAGTGAGTGAGTAAGAGAGATGAGGAAGAGAAAGAGAGAGAGCGTGTCCGTGTGTGCACTCCCATGTGTTCTTCTGTTTTGTTGTTGATGTTAAGTGACTCAGCCCACTCACACCTAATTATACTGTGAAATGAAGGTTCAGACAACCACTTTACATACAGCACAATGTGTCCAGAATGTAAGACTATACTAAGACGGTGCATAAATACAGTACAAACAGTTATATCCGTATTTCAATATACAAATATACAAGAAATACTGTATATTCTCCATTTCAAAACCAAAAATATGGCATTTCAAATGTGTAATAGCATCTGTCTTCTTTAATGATAGCCCCTCTTGCAAACTTGATTCAAGTCTCTCTAAGTATTTTGGGTAAATTTTAACTTCAGTATAATTACATTCCTTACATATATGTGCTGCAAAGCCTCAAATGCATTCTCATGCATTTAGCTGTGCTTTTAGCTTGGTTTGATTGCCTATTATTTACTGTTCTTACTGTGAACTTCACTATATGACTGACTAATTGGTTGCAAACTCTGCAATATTTGTTCGAGCTTGTGTTTCTTTCTTTCCTTCCTTCTTTTATTTTTTCTTCTTGTTGACCTCTAAAGAGAAACTGTGACTGACGGGGATTGCGTTTCCGCAGAGCCCTGATGCCTTGGCCTTCCATTAACCAAAGAATGTGTTTTCAATTGCACCTCACTGCCATGACTGTCGCTGACCGTGGTCCTGAAACACCTGGTGCTGACAGACACGACACGGGAGGAGCTCTTCCCTCCATGTTAAAGGTCCACGCTAAATGACTCACTCACAAATGAAGCTCGTCTGGTGTCATCTCATGTCCTCAGCCAGGTTACTCTAGCAGTCTAGCAGTCCTTAGCAAATGGCCAGGCATGAGACAGCCACTACTCTGGGAGATCCTAGATACCCACACTAAACACGTGATTTCAACACTGTCCTGCCATACATAGTCACAGGCTACCAGACATTAGGGATAGGGCCAGGTTTGCTAAAAGAAATACACAGAGAGGCTCAAGATTCCCTTAAGGCTGTGTAAGACATGATAGATGATTTTACTACTATTTGGATCAGGAAAGCAAAGTGCATGCTGTTATCTGCATCTATCCATCTGTAGAAATACCTGGATCCTCGTTTTATTTGTCCCTGTTTTGCAGTGATTATGAAATTGCTGATGCAGAGGCTTCTCACCCACAGTTTCTACCTCCCACTCTGCTCTTATCTTCTGGGAAATATGGAAAAGCTGTCAAGAGGAAGCCGTCTTTGTAAGACCAGCGTAGGTGGGCTCTGCTGCAGTAGCCTTTTCTGTGCTGGAGCCCTTCCTTCCTGCATGCTAATCACCAGCGTGTCTGTCCACATACCTTCAAGATCCTCCTGCTCAAAGTTGGTTTTCAGCTGGGAGCGAGTCCCTCCTCGGTCCACCACAGCCTCATCGTCATGCCTCTGTTGGATACATAGACACACACGCACAAACACACACACACACGTACAGTGCGCGTACACACAATACATATGATCAGACTTTGTTCACCTTTGTTGTTACCTTTCTACAAAAAAAACATTTTTTCCAGTGCACAGTTATGACAACACAGCAAAATGCACCTCATGGAAAAAAGCGTAAATCTTGTAGCATAGTATCCATCTTCTATCAAAGCACAAGCATGCTGAACATAAAATTCAGTGCTTGCTGACCCGGGTGTTCCCTTGCAGTAGTGGGCTTTATGAACAAACACATTATCGAACTGAACAACACAGTTTCCATGGAAACTAATTGCAAGTCCCCTCATCTTGGAGAGGAAACGGGATCATCTAAGTCCGCACAGAGAGCTTTTCATAACAGGGCAATCGCCTACTAAGACTGACCTTCAGTTTCAGTTCTTTTTACTGTCTTTGTTAATGGGACTTTGCTTCCATAAAACCATAAAGAGAAATAATACAGTTCGCTTTCTCCTTAAGAATGCAACAATCACTCTATTATCATATTAGCACAAAAATATTTAACTATCTTCCAACCATCAACCATTTATTTCCAAAGTTACAACAATATATAACACTTGCTCTTAAGTCCGGGAGAGAGAGAGCAAGTCTTTAGGCTATGATTCAAAACAGAAGAGATGTCCAACTAGACTTCGTCCAAACTGCATGTTCATATTTTTGCCTGTATCTGAGGTTCATGATGTCACCAGGCTACACAAACATTGAAACAAGAAAGTCACTCTAAACAAACACTAAACAAAAGAATATAATGCTAATCGTGAGGTTTTTTTGTCAGATTACAAAAAGAAAACTGAATGATCTCAGAAAAAGGCTATGATACGTTCTCATGAAAGTCGCCCGTTCCCCATGTGATTGGAATTACGGAACATCCACTTAAAATGTCTGACACCTCAACACAGAGATACGGCAGGAGTGTATGAATGTCAGGCCTTAGTACTAAAGACAGCTTAGACAGCTTAGAGAGCCTAGATCTGGTTGATTAGAGTCAGATCTGTGGCGTCAATAAGAGTTGATGTTTGCTGCTTATGTAATACCCAGGGAAGAAGATGACAAGGAAGACAGATGCAAAGTAAAGTGAAACCAGCAGAATTCTCTCTGATTCACTATCTATAATTGAGCAGTACTTGTCGGGATAAAATCCGTTGTGATGTAGCTCTTGCTCTCCTGCTTCTACTTTGCTTCCGCTGCTGATTCTGTGTCTTGTACTGAACCTAGAAACGCTGTAGCTCTTCAGCGATGAACCACAGACACCTCTGAATCTGACCGCCAACACACTGTCACAACTCCGCATGAGCATTCACAGCTAAATTGTTTACATGTTTTATCAGATGGGCTACAGCCAAATACAGTAAACTGGAATGCTAATGAGAGGGCAAGGCGGCATGGAGGTGACATAGCTAGTGCTGTCAGTAGATTACAAGTTTGCAATGGGGTGCAGTGAGGTGACTGGCCACTACTGTACAAGCTGGAGGAACAACACCGGCAGCCCATTTACTGGCATCTGTTAAAAAAAATTTAAAAAAAAAACACAACAAGAACAGCAAACTCCATGAGACATCATGTATATGTTTCATTGAGATGGTCACCTATATTTAAGTGTAATCTACGTATAATGAGAATAAGACTCTGGAGGTGTATGCAATGTAAGGTGCATAGGTACTTTATTAACTTTCAAGAGGAGTTGCAAAGAGTGCATGAAACTCCTGGATCACCACCATTATTGCAGAAAATGTCCTTACACAATACAGCTCCTAAAATGCTCAGTGTATAAATGCATGATAAAACATTAATTACATCAATGGAGTAAGAATTGCAAATATTTTGACACGATTAATTCCTAGACTTGTGCTGTTATGGATTCGTGTACCAATGGTATGGACTTAATGTAAAACCCATTTTGATGCAGTCATTTACTGTAAATCCAAGCAGCACTTAAACCTCATATCAATGCACAACAAACAGCTGGGGTTGAGAAACCCACTTAATAAACACACACCACGGTGTTTCTTAAGTTCTGCAGAATGCACAAAATGTGGCTCCTCCTCAACAAAGATTCACATTAGAACCATTTATTACAGTAGCCAGTATCATAGATTTTATTATGAAAATACTGAGAGCTTGTGTGTTATTAATAGCCCTCCAGTGGGCCATCTTGACCACCAGTTGACCATCAAGGCATTATAATAATGAAGCGCACTGCTGTTCACATCTGCACTGCCACATGGGCTGGACAGGCTAGTGAGGCCATGCTGCTGTGTTGCTAATCTGAGTTCAAATACACTGGGCCAGGATCAGATTAAAATGCCTACATTTGTTGCTAAAATAAAGAGCATTTTAGTTCACATACAATATGCAACTGTCTTGCACATTAGCTGCAGATTGCAAAACATTCTGCCTTAAAGAAGCATTGGGTTGTGGCCCACTTCCCTCACTGTGACCACTTCTACCTCTAAAGTGGGGCTCACCTGCTTTGTCCTCATATTATTTGTTAAAGAGGAATGTGCTGCAGAATCAATTCAGCTCTTTCCTAACAGCACAAAAAGGCAGGTGTGAAGCAACTGCCATGATGGCTTCCTTTTCTGTGTGAAAGGATCAGACAGCCATGCTTGAAATCTGCAAGAGGCCCACATCACACTCACCCACAAAGCTGTCTTGAAGACACATTTTTGTGCTGTGTGAAAAGAGTTTAATTGGACAAAAGAGATGCTAGGGCATTAAGCTGTTGGAGAATCCATGTAATATTATTTGATATTTCCAAATATCACCAAATATCCAAAGTCAATACAGAATACATCCTGAGAAAAAAAAGAGAAACTACAGAAAAGTTGAAATATAAGGTCTAATTTATCCCTAGGAAAATGTATATACAAGCAACATCTGCCACTTTTTAAACTAGTAATAGCCTAATCACTACTAAAATCATATTAGACCAAAGGACTGCCATTCAAACAGCTTAAGTGATATGACAGGATGTAGCACACACTACAGATGGTTGTGGCCATTTTGGAACCATCATTAGAGGCAATGTCATTAACTACACAGGCTTTCATGTAGCATAAAATGCACTGTAATCCTTAAATGTTTATGCTATAAACTTAGACTACTTCCTCAGTAAGAGAGGAACACATTAGTCCTAATTCCTTTTTTTTTATTTATTTATTTTTTTTGGAGCTGCTATAAGGAGGTTTCCAGACTTGAGCCCTCATTTGAGCAGAACTAATGCCTGCATCCATCTCTGGACTGCAAGAGGATCAATGATCTCAGAGGGAAAGGCTTTCACTTTGGTCTCTGTCAGGGCTGGCTCTGTGCAAACTCCTTTACCCGGCTTCCCACCATGCCTGGAGGAAGCATCGCTCATGCTCTCCTGCTCTTTCAAACAACTGTGTGTGACAGAGCGCTTACATACCTACCAGACCCACATGAGATTACAACAGCTTGACCAGGATGAAGCTTGTGTCGAGCCCCTGTCCCCTCATTGCTCTCTCCTTCTAACAAAGCTTATGGATCAGCATGGTGCATCACATTGCATCAAATCCTCTTGGCCTCTCTGGGAATATTTCCAGCAGCTGCAGCTTGGTCATTGAGCCCGTCCTACCATTACCTTGCAATCTACATAAATTCTAAGAAAAATCAATTACCTTAATCTATCAAAAACAAATGCTTTCAATACATTTATACTAACAGATTCTATAGTTTTTTATTAGTCATCATATGCAAGCCATATTGCTTTCAGTTATCTTAATTAAAAATGCAAAGAATGTTACACAACTCACCACACTTTTACGCCCAACAGATGGGAAAGAAGGGTGGGCCTGAAAGACAATAAATTATACCTTAAGTTTAACAGGTAAAGAGGTTCATGAGTATTCATGGTTCATGAGAACTTCAAACATCTCCTGGGATTCCTAATCAAGTATATCCCAAAATATATTATATACAGTATATTCAAAATGTTTTGTTCCAAAGCTCTACTGATATGTTATTATGTTAAAATGGTCTGCAGTTCAGTCAGGCTGAGCCCTCTCATCACTTGGACAAAGTGTCAAGTGATGAAGAAAGTAGTGTGATCTGACAACCACAGCAGAGAAACACCACAGCCTGTCAGCTGACAAGAGTTAACAGACATGTAAAAGGTTTGGATCTATACTGCACATGAAAAATGAAAACAAATCTCTGAAAAAAATTATGAGAAAGCCATGAGCCTGAGCACACAGCAACAGACTTCATTTTCATTCATCTGGATTCATTTTCAAACTCACTGTAGATTAGAGATAATGCAGTAAACACTCACAAAAAGTGACCAAAGGTCATTTTTTGTGTGTATGTTTGTGTGCAAATATTTCTGCCTGCATTTCACGTGCTTACATGTTGGAGCACTCTCCTCTCCTTGTGCATTTGCTGCATTTTATAAATGTAAACCATAATCTGTTGCCCAACTTATATAACAAGGAGAGAGGAGGTCACCTGTGCCAATTAATTAGATGAGTAGGGCATCTGTCACAACGACTTTAACGACTATAAAGCAAAAAGTAACAGGACATAAATTGTGAAAAACGTGCAGCACGGAAAAGTTCATCTTGATATCAGTGTAGTCATTATCTGCTACCAGCAAGTTATGTTTCATTTCATTTTACTCCAGTTTAAAAACACATCTTCACACCACATGGCTGACACCCACAACCTGGCTCACTAAATGAGCAACTTAACTGCACTTTCCTTCACTGACCCCTGTAATTACATTTGGTTGAGCAGCCTTTTTAGCGACAAGTGAGTTCCCAAGTCTGTTGGGCTACACCTGCTCAAAACTCTACAGGTAGTTATCTCATTAAAACCTGTATCGATTTCATCCCCAAGAATATCTATCTATCGCCATTCTTTTCAGATCACACAGCACAGTAGGTCTAGCTCTGTGATGGAGATAGCGGGGTTGTGGCTGAAGTGAAATCCGCAGCGGAAAAACAACAACCTGGATGCTAAATTATTGCCATAAAATAACACGGAGCGCTCTTTACCGGTGGCAGCAGCGACTCTGTTTGAGGACCCTGGTCCTTCGCGTCCATCTTCAACCTCACCGAGTTTACTGTATGAGACTGGCAGCGGAGCCCTCCAGTGCGTATATCCTCATCAGGTGTAGCAGTGACTGAGCGCACACACAGTGGTCACATGTTTATATAGTCGCCGGACAGCTTGATCGGTGATCAGCACCGGCGCAGCTCACATGCGAGCGCTGCTGATAAAAACATGCGCATCTCATTTTTTGCTGACGCGGCACACTTCAGATTTTAATCTTTATTTCAGGCAGTGAAAAGGCTTGAAAAGCCAGCAAAGCCAAGTCCATGGGACAGAATTAAATAGTGCAAATAATTTATCTAAGGTGTTTAATGCACAAGCACAAGCACAAGTAGGTTTATGGTTTAGAACTATTCCATTTGGATAGGATCTGACTCAGCGGGCAAAGTCTTACTCATAGAGACCATTTTAGTGGGAATAGCTGCCGCCTACATCTCTGCTCTGCTGTTTCTTTGGTTCTCCAAATTTCTGACACTTTCACTAGGCTGTAATTTGGTAGGATTCAGCTCCCAAACTCTTTCTGGGCACTTCATGAAATCAATTAAATGTGTAATTGGCAACTGCCTCTACAAAGTCAGTGGGCATTTCATAAATAGTGCATTCAGTAAAGTGAAATTAGTTTTTGGAGTAATTTTTTGAAGTATAGTCACAAATTCTCAAAGGATAAAAAGTTTCCAAACATGACTGCATTCCATTCGTTCCGCATGCTCCTCTCAGTCTATAGGCTGACACATTGCTGCTTCTTGATTTGTGTCAGAAAGAGGAGGCCTAGTTAGTTACATGTCTGGCCTACTAGCCTACATCTGAATGAACAGGTTTGCAGACAACCTCTTATGATGCATAACCTCTAAATGAACTGAAGTGGGAAAGCAGGAACTGCTTACCAGATGCATTACGCCTATATCATGTCTCTACAAATGAGGACAGACTGTGGAACTCAAGGATTACTGACTGTAAAGGCATATCCTCTGTGATACATGATCTCATGACCAAGTCAAATCATTTTATCGACTTAGCGAGGCCCACTCTAGACGCTTTGCCATGGGTGGTGGAGTGACCAGGCATGAGGCAGACTAGCTGTGGCTTACTAAAGGGTTACATAATTTCTAATGACATCCAAAAAAGAATGTCTGATGGAACAAGTCGTATCCGAGGTTTGGTGGAAGGTCTGGCAAGCATGCATCTACCCTGCTTTAGTGTCATTGAGCAAGGCACTGAATCCTGACCAGCTCCAGCAAGGAAGGGCATTCCTTGCTATATCAGCCCCATAACTGACTGACCCTGTGCCCTGGAGGAGTGCAAATAAAATGAGAAAGACTCTGCAAGGATCAATGTAATATCATATAATTGTTGAAAGACATGAAGTTTACACACTTTGCAGGGTCTTTTTGAGGGGGTCTTTTTGAGAAAGTGACGAAACCAGCAACCCATGCATGCAGCACCATTATGTATATCATAGGAGCATACTGGAAATGGCAGAATAGGAGGAGTCAGAGTCAGTTAACTCTGATGTATATGCTGTTTGAGTAATGTCTTTATTTCCTTTGTTCGTTGCTTCACTTTCCTTGTCTTTCCAGTAGATTTCTGTCATGGAAAGTGTTCACTGACTTTTTTTGTGTGTTCGTTCAGGGGAGCCGCTTTTTTTTTTTTTTTAACCATCTCTGCGCCTTTGCACCGCAGTTTTGAGTCCTGTTGACATTAACTGGCACGATCAGACAAGGAGATGCTGCTGTGATGAGGCTGATGTAGCTGTAGTAAAGTCTTTATCGCCATCTGGTGTTTATCTTTGGGAATCACTGACCATCAGAGTGAGGATTTACATGAGGGCCACACACACACACACACACACACACTGTGATTTTACATTGGCCGTCATTCATAGTGTAAATTCTGATGTAAGCACACGCCGAGTTTATTAATCACTTAAAATTATTGTATAGAGTCTATTCTTAACTTCATTGATAACTGCATCTCAGTTAATAAGGTTGAGGGCAAATATTCTGAAAGCAAAGTAAATTTAGAAAAATAAACAAAATTATGTTCATTGTAGTTGGTGCCAGAATTCGTCCTTATCTGGGTCATTTCCTGTCTTCCACAGACTTGTGATATTTTGGTCTGTGGTAGGGACACTTTAGATAGAGAGACTTGTTTTGCTGTGTCACTTACTTTGGCCACCCGACA
>OMLF01026793.1:28530-51869 GCA_900302615.1 Holocentrus rufus | reverse complement strand
CGCTCGCCTGCGAGCCCCAACCCCAGGCCTGGCTCCAGGGTGGGGCTCCGGTGACGTCAATCCGGGCGACGTGAACTTCCTTGCTTCCTTCCTTGCTTCCTTCCTTGGTTTATGTAATTATTGATTTGTGAAGAAGCATGAATGAGACAATGAGTGGCTTTGCATCAAAAAGCAAACCAAACCAAAGCAAAACTCAGTAAGTCCTTACTGTAAGGAGACATAATGAATCAATTTTTCAAAGAGACTGATTTAAAATTATAACTGCCTTCTGATGCAAAGTATCTTTCTCCATACTTTCTCATTTAATGAAAAGGTAGAGATCACAGATCTCGAATAGTCTCTATTACAATTGAAATGAATGTAGCCATTGATCGGTCTTTCATGTTCTGTGGTAGTGATACATTTGAGGGCAATGAATCATAGCGATTGTAAAGTAGCAGTATATAAATACAGTATTTTTACCACAAACATAAAAAAGGGAAGGTTGACTCACTTCATGCTCTCTTTTTGCCATTTTCTGTTTAACATCATTCATAATAAATGTCAGATAGTTGCTTGAAGAGTTTTGCTCTAAAATGAAATGGCCAGAAATTGACACTTGAAAGTGACACACAAAATGATTGATGGCCCAAGCTTGAAACAAATTCTGGTTCTTTTTCAAGGGCAGGAGGTTATTAAAGTTCTTGGTTGACAAAATGACTGTGCTTTTGAGAAGTGGATCCTCTGTATTTTAGCCATATGAAGTATGAACTATGATAGCATTTTAACCTTTTAGAGCAATATTTCTTAAACTGTAACTGGGGACCCAAATCATTCACGATCATGAGTGGTATTATATTTATTGGAATGTCTTCTTAGGGCAGCATTGCATGGTATAGGGTTAAGGTTAGGGTTAGCGGGTTAGAGGGTTAAGGTAATCAGAGTAAGGGGGGTTAGGGTTAGGATTAGATGCAATGCTGCCCTCAGAACACATTCCAAAAGTTATAATGCCAACCTGCGTTTCTGATGAGTCCCCACATAGCAAGAACACTTCTAGGTTTCAATGAACTTTGCTCCTACAGGGGTGCAGTGAAACTATTTAACTTCCACAGTTGGAACAGTTAAAGAACTCCTATGCTGGAGTTATATAAGCTATAAAGTTACCACAGATATTAAGACTGAATTATTCCTTAGGCCTGCCTTTGAACAAGAGATAAGATAGGAAAGCTAGATCACTCCAACAGAGAATGATCTGAAGTTTAGCCTGGGTTTTCCTGGAAATTACATCAACAATTAGACAAAGTCCATTTGCCTCATGGAATCAATAATGCACTGAGGCAAAACCATTGTTGCTCTGAGTGGTTGAAACACAGGTTAAATGGCCATCATTGCTTGACAACTTTCTGGAGGGCATTAGGAAAGGGGCACTGGAAATCAATGTCTTTGTCTCAGTGCATCCAAACATTCTGTCCTACAGCGGTTATCTCCACAGATGAAAGTGCTGCATAAGCAAGTGCATGCAACCACAGCTTGTGCCTCTGAACGGAGCTTTGCACAGCTCTGCATCTTTGAATGGTCCTTGATGAGTGACTTGTCTAAAAGTTGCTTGGGAGCAGATTTACACCTGCTCTATTAAATGCTGGAATAATGGGGGTAAAATTAATTCTTCTAAAAACTGCTTATATTAGCTTGTGTTTTGAAGAGCTTGGATGGCCCGAAGTAGATCTAATTTAATGGTGAGGTAGGATGCAGAGTCTCTGGATGGAAGCCTAAGATGCCCCACAGACCATATGGCCTGCCATATAGTGAGCCATGATTTGCTGGCTCCTGGTTTGGAGAAGACATGAATCTTTATCACTGGAGGTGCCTGACATGTGCCACTTGTTATACAACATGTCAGCTCTCTGTTTTTATGAATCCTGAGGGAACCATTCTCTTGTGTAAGAATTATGATCTTGAACCTCTGAGTCCTCCATTCATAAAGAAAACGTGCTATGAATCTATACACAATCAAACATAAGTTTAATTTCCGGTCTGTTTCAGTCTGTCACTAAAATTTCAATTCAAAAAGGTATTCTGATGAATGGTTTTAGCAATTGAGGAATGTAATTAATTCAAGGCAATAAATAGTTCTGTTAGCTATAGTATCTCAAGCACCTCAAATACAACTAAATGTCTTTGCCACAGGGATGTACAGAATGTGGTATTCAGATTCATTCTTCAGTTTCAGAATCAAATTAAGAACTGCTTGCTTCTGTGACTGCTACTCAGTAATTTCTGCTTGTTTCTTTTGTGTTGCTGTCACTAGAGGAACCAGCTGTGCTATGTATGTTTTCAGAATACTGTGCGTAGATTTTTAACCATGAAAAATAATTAAATGGATGCTGAGTTAATTTTGTGGAACATGAAAATGTGCAAAATGTCAACAGCTACTGTACATTAAAGACTATACAAGTGGGATACTGTGGCACATGTGATTGCCCTTGTCCAATTAGCATGTTGCCCTGATTGGCACACTCACCATACTGCATAAAATGACAGAGAGACATATTGCACATACTGCCACACTTACTTATCGCACAAAAATGAGAGGAATTATCGAAACATTCAGTGAGTAGCAGAATATCTGACAAATGTTGTAATAAAGTGTCAGATTTTCACACTAAATGGTTGGAATTATACACAAGATGTAGGGCTGTAAATCTTTGTGTGTGTTTTCGATATAGGTAAACCTGAACATGGATGATGGTCGTTCCCTGGGCCTAATGATCAGAGGAGGTGCTGAGTACGGTCTGGGCATCTTCATCACTGGAGTGGACCCTGGCTCTGCTGCAGATGTTGGTGCATTGAAGGTACCCTGGCTTAACCTGCCTTGAGAATATACTGCACTACACAACATGTCCAACAGCAACCAAGCTAAAGCAATGGTGATCAATGTCAGGTCCTCAAGTTAGCTCCAAGGGGCAGAAAGCAAATCAAAGGTCATTTTACTGGACAACAAAGTAAGGTGAGGCTTTAAGAGAGCACCGGCAACTGCCGCAGACAGCACTAGTCAAAGTTATTTATTTATTTATTTATTTATTTATTTATTTATTTAACTTTTTGTCGACCTCCACCACAAAATTACCACTGGATGTTATGTTGTCTCTCAAGCCAGACTATCTCCTCCACGATCTTCAATTGTTTCATAGATAAGTCTGTAATTCAGGCCTGTTAAAATTTGAGGAGAGAAGGCTGTCATTTTCCACTGGAAAAACTCTTTGCAGCGGAAGAGTATTCGACTTATCGCGATACAGTGTTCACGAAAATGTATTTCCCTTGGAAACACAACAGAAACATCTAGTTAACATGGATGATATACAGTAGTAGTCAGAAAAGCAATAAAATCCTGGTGGTTTATCAAATTCAGAAAACATATGCACTGAAGGTCTTTTAGAGATGTTACGGAATGAATTTCCAAAAGAGTTAAATCAAAAATATCTTGAAATGACCGGATATCCGCCTTATTTTGCTACTCATTTTCAGTGCTTTAGAAGTACAGACAGTTGGGCGGAAGCATTTGGAAATTGCGGGAACCAACATGTCTGGCTTCAGAGACTAGATGTACAGTATATTGTATTTTATGGGCACTGTGTGAATGAAGAAGAAATTACTTTGAATTATACAATAGGCATTTGAAGTTACCATGATGTCAACTGAAAGGCTGATTGTTTTTGTTGTCCTCCCTGAACCACTGCCTTTTTTTCTCCAAAAATGCTGTTTTGCCATCTGCCTACTTCATCCCACAAGAACGCAGCATAAATCTGATCAAATGGGAGTCTGTGGCCTGATGTGTGTCTCCTTGCAGGCCCATGACATGAGGACATTTGCCCTGATTCTCTGTTATACTGAGTCATAAGATTTGACTTTTCTTTGATAAAAAAAGGTACCAGGTGAAAGATCATTTCACTTGTTCCCAAATAGTCTGACAAAATCCTGCATAAATGCACATCTTTCTGCTAGTTTCAAGTAGGGCTCATCCGAATGCTTCGAAGCATCAATTGTTGCCATGGTAATCAATGGCAAAATAAGTATTTGAATTTTTTTTTCTTTTAACCCTCTCAATGATAAGAATTAACCCAGTAAATAAGAATTACCAAGAATGAATCACCATTCAAAAGTTCTTCTCAAACAAGGATATTTAGAACTTTCAAAAAACGCATCTACCTATGTAATGCGAACTCTCATCTGTGAAACCTTGCACACCCAATGCAATGTCATAGGATGTGACTTACAGCTAGTTTGGCAAGATGTCCATAAACGCCAAGGGTCTGGAATAACTTCAAAGTTTGTGAAGATGACCCCTAAAAAGCTGAGTGCCCAAGAAATGCCAAAGAAAGTCTACTACATCTACTGTCTACTCATCTACAATGAGTCTGTCAGATCACCTAAAAATGGAAGTACCTTCTGCCTTCGAGTACTTTGTTTAATTGCTGCCAAAGTTTCAAAGCCCAAAAAAGACAGATATTCAGGACAGTCCTAGTTTCGAGATTCCATACAATTCAAGAGAAAATCTTGAAACAGTCTGAGTTGCCTTGGAAACAAAGTAATGACATCCAACTGATAGATTTAACCACTTTTATAAGTTTATCCATTTTTTCCAAATGAGTTTTTAGATTCAATGCCGAATCAAATGAGTTACTGTAATGAAGATTTTCCAGTGTGCCAGCCGTTGTCCCAAACATCTGCTACCTGATACTGATGAACCTGTTAGCATTCCTGCCACCTGCTACCTATTAGGCTGCTAAATTTGTTAGCAGCACTAACATCTGCCACCTGCCTGTGCAGTCTCAGTCATGCAGCTGACGTTACTATCATGGAAACCTTGCAATAAATGGATTGTTAGCCATGCTACACTACGTGATTTCAGGTCAGCTTTCTCCCTCAACAAGCAGGCCATTCTCACTTCTGTGCTATTTTCAACTTGCCTGAGGCGAATGGAACAGAAGCCAACGTATCCTACCTGTAAACAATATGGCTGGAACCTGCTCTCATGATATCACACTGCCCTACTTGGGGCTAAAAATAAAATTTCTGGTTTCATTACTTGTTAGTTCAGAGTAATTGGGACACCTGAAAAAATAGCCTTACATTCTGAGAAACGGAGAAAGAAAAAAAAAATTCAGAGGCCCTTGAAAGATGCAACAGATGCATTTGACATTTGTCAGTTTCTTTGACGGAGATGAGAACGTTCTTTTTTTTTTTACTATGTATGATTTTCTGGTCATGCTGCAGTACTGGAACCTTTTGACATGATATGAAATGAAACATGAAAGCAGGTGGGGGGAGAGGGGGTGGGGGGAAACGGAGAGAGACATAAGAGAAAGAGAAAGTGGAGGCATATAAAAGTGATATTGCGGACGTTGTCTCTTCACCTCTCCAGTTGTGCCTCTGCTCAGTGCCAGCACTCTGAGTCAAAGCTATTCATCGTTTGTGGGCGATTGAGCTGCCGTCCATCTTTACTGTGTGCGCGGCTGGTCTGGATGCAGCAGATTGAATGATTCTGCCATTAGACTGGGAGCAGTGGGCACAGAAAGAGGCTGTTTTTCACTCCCCAGAAAAGCACCTTTCTGTGCTTGTTTATATCCATTACTAATATCCTTCACCAGTGATGTAGCTGTAAATAAAATGGAGGGTAAACTGTATGACCTCCATGCAGTGATACCTAAAAAATCACAAGGCGAAAAGCTCCCATCAATATGAGGAAAAATGAATATTTTCAAAAATTAAAAAAGCTGATTTATGCTTTCGATCAGGCTGATACTTCTTACAATGATGCGTGCTGAAAATTTATGTCAGCCTGAAAAGATGCATTAAACTGAACATGGGCTGGCAGTTGAATTTCAATTTTTTACATTAGACTGCACAATCATTTCAAATCATAAATGGATACCATTTGAACAACCTCAGTAAATATCTCGGTTATTCATAAGAGGAAAAAATATTTGAATGTGAATTTGAATTGAAATGACACTAATTTTTGTGAATATTGCTTGGTTTTAAGTGAATAAGACATGAAGACTAAAATCTTAGAATCCTAGAATCTTATTTTCTCAAAGCAAGTGAAAAATCCTGCTGAATGTTGAATTTTAAATAGAAAAAAAAAACACATTTTCTGACTTATCCAGGCTGAGACAAGATGTTCTAAATCTCTATACGAGTACTGATTCGTAGACTACAGGCTTCATTACCCAAGCTCCGTCAAAGTGAAAAAATAAACCTTACAGCAACTCTGAAGCTCTTATTTACACACTACATCATGTGCATTTGAAATACACATCCTGCATTTGTATTTATTTATTTATTGTTGAAATGAGAGTCAGTAGAAATATTCGTAATAGTTCCTGCCATCTAACTTCTCCTAATAAAGTAAAAATAAATAAATAAATAAATAAATTCCAAGGTATGTATTTTAAAAACAGATGGTACACTGTGTAAATAAGACAGATTTGGAGTTGCTGTAAGGTTTATTTTTTCACTTTGATGGAGCTAGGCTAATGACTCCTGTAGACTTGAAGTGTTTATGCTAAGCTAACATGAAATGGTATCCATAGAAACTGAACCAGTGGACGTACAGAGGTGAAAATAATATTGCACATCTTATCTCAGTCTGGGTAAGTTGGAAAAAGGGTATTTTTCCCAAAACGTTTTTTCAGTGCATAGATATTAAAGAAGCAGAAAGCAGCAGAAGGCTCTTCTACAAAGTTTTGGAATTGTCATGTTGAAATATTCCTAAACTCAGCAGTGCTGGGGAGCTTGTACATTCATCAATGCAGCACTACATGAATAGACTTGACCGAGAATCACATTACTCATTTACACTTGTGAAATACAGTGACTGTTCATTTTGGTCATTCATTACTTTAAGAGAGCGAAAAGCCACAGCCATATCCATTAGAAAGTGAAATAAATCTGCTGTAAATCCATTCAGTTAGAGTTAGGCGGGTGCTTTTGTAACCTTGCAGGACTGGCCTCGACACTGGATTAGAAGCAGGCCATTTAAAGAACATCAAATTGAATTCAGTGTTCATCTGTATTGCTCAGTGCTGTTTCACGGGTTGTTTTTAAACGAGAGATTTCCAGTTGCCTTCTGACATCTCATTTCACCAAATCTCAGTATTGTCAAAGTTTTGCTTCTCAGCAGGGATCTCATTTACCCATGACCTGTCTCAATTTATGTGCAAGTGTTTCCTTCATCTCGGTGTCTCCTGCTACACCTGGATCCTTAAAGACCCACTCCACTTAAAATTGTGTTTTCTCCTGTTTTTAATGTGTTTTTGCCAGATAAAGGTAGGTAACACTAACTATTATCAGAGCTGGCCATCAGGGCCAAGGTTTATCTAGCTAACATTAGCCACACACAGCTGACTGATAACAAAGTCTAGCTGAAGGCTCACGTTATCTATTACCATTACGTTTCTAACATAGAGAGCGGTACATTAAAAATTACCATTCTGATACATCAACAACAATTTGCTATTCTTCTTCAGAATCAGCCTCAGGTTTGAACATTTATGGCTGAATTACACCTATATTACGTAGAGGGGTCTACAGTTGCAAAACAGAAAGGCAAAGGTGCAGAGTTACATCTAAGCCATTTTAAGGCATGATGTGATTTCTATCTTTATGGAAAAAAAACTTCTTAGTATGTAATTTTGTTGAACAAAAGTTAGTTTTTAAGGGTTTAATCAATGTTGGGAATACGTCTTTAATTAGTGTCAGCCCCCCCTCGTGTCAGGGCTCCAGCCACAGATCTGCTTGTCAGGAGACATTGAGATGGTGTCTTCTTCAGAGCTGCAGACCAGAATAGAGCTCTTTCTTGGAGGATTGAGCATGCTTTCAGTTGCTTCTCTATGCAAGATTGCACATTATAACCTTTACTAAGTTTAGACCGATATATGGAACCAATATTAGCCCTTTGCTAACCGCTGGATATCAGCCAGTCAGTGGCACCTGCCTTTGAAAAGGTGTAGGTTTGTCCCTGACTGCAAGTACACAAAAGTCAGGCTGGAATGGCATTGTATTGTTGGTAATTTAGAAGTTTAGTACCACACTAAGCAAGATTTTTATGTAAAAATGTACTTGTCTTATGAGCCTGGATTACAAAGTGGGGCTGCAAAACAGAGACCAGCGTCCTGTCCTCCCTAAGTGAGATGCCACAGATTCAACAAGAGTCTTCTTTATTTATTTATTTTTTTAACCCTTTTCTCCTGTTTTCTGGCAGACATAGCCACTGCATGGGTGTTTTGTGTGAAATTTATGTTGCCAGATAAGATTGAGAGAGAGTCTAATGTACCTCACACATTAGGCTTAATTTTTCACATGCTACCTGGCAACCCACATTGAGCACAGACTGGCTTGTCCACACTGAAAATAAACACGGCAGATTGTAGATTTAAGATGTTGGATATTTTCATTTCATATGCCTTACCATACAATTCATGTCCTCAAATTACCTTTTTCTGTAAAGAGAACAGAACATCGATGAGAACATCGCAATGCCAAGATGTCAGAAAGTGATATAGCATCAGCCAGGTAAATCCAATTTATCTAAATTTGTATAATTACTGCTGATGTTATACAACATTATTTATAGACTTAAATGTGTATATTTAGCTTTTCATTCTCCAACTTCAGTCCGATGGTATGGATTTGTAAATTTGATGGTACACCTTACAAATCTGTGCATACAGATTTGTAAACAGAGTACAGACTTACACATGGATTTTTTGACCCCAGTAGGATTTGGTAAGTCCATATGAGGTGAATCAAAGACACGGTCAAAAGAAGACTGGACTAACAATGGACAAATCTCCTCACCACTTCCACACACCACACAGCGAGAAGAAGATGTTTAGTTTACCTTTGTGTACAGAATTACAGGATTTCTGGGTAATGAAGAACACAGAGCAGACAGACGGCAGAACACCCTAAAAAGTGTCAGAGAGTGATGGAGTCTGTAAACAAGTGGGGGTTAAAATAGGTTTAATAGCCCGATGCTTCACCACTTTAAAAAATGAAGTGTAAAACAGCCGTCACTGTTTCATACGTCAGCCGACTAATTTGCCTAATATTTTTGGGTCTTTGAACAAGGGACAAGATCAAAGCCATCATGGAAAACCTCTTACCCTCTCTATAACCAGTTGTGGGACAAAACAATAGGCGGAGATCTGCACTCTACTGAGTGACCTCTAGTTGTAAATTATTTCTTGATTTAAATGTTGTGATGTGCGCCGGAGTTTCCCTACCACTGACTAGATGTGGTGGGTCACTGTGTTGCTAAAAGAATCCCATTAGTTTCAGTGGAGGATTTCAGTATCGAGGAGATATTGATACTGACTACAGCGAGTTTCAATTCAACACTATCACTGAAAAAATTGAAGCACTGAGTTTAATTAGATTTATTTGTCAACAGGTTCCACAAAATTCTATTAGGTTAGTTAAAAGCAAAAATGTTAGGTCATCTAATGGACTTTATTAGAAAAAATGTTTTAACTTAACACGTATTTTAAGTAAAATAATAATAATAATGACAATTTAAAAAATATATATATGTAAAGTCCATAACCCACCTCATTAATTTTTTCAGTGTAGATGTCAGCACCAGCCTTCCAAAACAGGGATGATCCCTAGTCTCTACCTGTATCCTTAACAGCTGCTTTCCTCCTTCTCTGACCGCCTGGAGGCCACTGCAAGCCAGCCAACTGTCCCTGTTGCTGAAAATAGCAGTTTGCCCTCTCCCTGTGAAAAGGACAAGCACATTGCTCCTCCAGTGCCCTGCACACCGAGGGTTTATTTCACACCTCATCACGAATGATCAATGAAACGCGACTTGTAAATCATTATGGCAGGGAGAGAGCGGGGAGGGTGTGAGGGAGACCTGCTGCTGGAAGGGACACCATATTGTTCCAATCACGAGTGTCAATTGGGTATGGCAAGGTGTAACACTCTGTGATACCTTACCCTGACTGAATATAGAGTTGTTTTGTATCATTGTAATGGAGAGCAAGGTTGACCAGAAAATGACCAGAAACCTATTTGGTAGCCACATTTAAATAAAAAAATAAACAATGTGGCGTACATTTAACAATTTATCACATAACCAATGAATAATATCTTTTTAGTCATTGCTCCACTTTTTCCATAGCAGTTATGTTAATGCAAGCACGTTTGAAAACAGTCTTTTGGATTTTTCATTCTTATTGTTTTTTTTTTGTTTTTATTTTAGCTTTAGATCAGTATGGGTTTGGTAGTCATTTTCATTTTTTTCATTTGTTTCTTTGCTTTTTTGGTTGTTTTTGAATTTTTTACTTTTAAATTTTGTATTATTGGTAGTATTGGTATTTGGTATTGTGTGATCCGTCTATCTATCCATCTATCTGTCTGTCTGTCTGGTATTTCTGGTATCTTTGTTTATATAATTCAATTTTTAAAAGATTACAATTAGTATTAGTATTTAGTAGAGGTTCACAAAGAGACAGGTTTTGTTTCAGTTTTTTATTATTTTAATTTTCAGCACTTTCAACATTTCAACACTTGCGTTCCATTAGTCTTAAGGCATTTTCACTCCTGAGTCCGTTGTTTGGTTTGGTTCATTTTGGCAGGTGTGAACACGGCTATGGAACTCAGTTGCAGATCAAAACAAGCGTGCTAGTCCACCTGGAGCGAGTCCAGTGGTTTGATTGCAGTGAGAATGCAATCTGACCCAACAGACTCAATGTAGCCACAAAAAAGCTTGTGTTGAGATGTTAAATATGTCAGGTCAATAATATCACCTAACCAAGCTGACCTGACATCTTCTGAGAAGGAACTGTTGAGAAAAAATGTCATAATGAGAGCTCGACACTTTCTACTGAGGTTTCTTGATGCAGCAAGATGCATAAACACGTTATTTTTAAGATGTAGCTCAAAGCGAATGTTCTGCAGATAAAAAATATCAGCTGGTACAACAACTAGAGAATTGCAACTGTTGCAATGATGTGTCCACAATGATGATGTTAGCTCACTCAATGATTGACTCTTTGATTACTTTATGCATGGAAGTTCTGACAAATAAGAGAGCAGTTTCCTTGCGCAAGGCATTTTATTACAAATTTTGGTCTGCTGCTAAATCCTGTCATGTAAACATAAACTTAAACTCAAGGCAAGTGCAGCATTGTAACAAATTGGTCCCTGTTTCGGACCAAGGCAAACAAACTGCAAGTGTGAAAATGCCCTTAGTTTTACTCTACCACAGAGACCATGTTTGGAGGTTTTGGTTGCATGTGTTAGGGCTTTTACTATAGCTTAGGGTTTAGTGAATTGTCATCCTCCATACACCATCAGATGGGTGTCAGGCTGAGTGTTGGAGGTGGGTGGGGAGGACTGTACATGTTATGGGTGGGATGTCTGGTGTGAGGAATCATGGGCAATGTAAATTGAGCACTTTCTCACCCTCCGGCTCAGTGACTTATGGAGTTTCACTCAGCTTGATTCTACGTAATCATGTTGGCCTGGGGAGGAGAGAAGCACAGAAGTCAATAACTAATTTCTCCCTTTACTTGTCCTCCTGTAGTAAAGGCAAGCTGTGTATAGTGGAAGCTGTTTTTGTGTCAGTTCAGCAGTCTGTTGTTCCGCATCTGCCTCCCTCTCCATCTCTGTCATTCCTAAACAGACCCAAATCTTCCTACACTGTGTTTCACATTCACTTTTTTAGTAAGCACTCATTTGAAAAGCTGGCATACAGTGATAGGTAAACTCTCTGTATTCTTGACTCATGTTTAATCACATTTGAGCAATTCACTGTCAAGTAAGAATCTTTTGTCTGCAAATAGTCATATTTACATGAATTACACTCTCTCAAGCCAGATTATCTCTTCCACAATCTTTGAATGCTCCATAGAGAATTCTGTAACTCAGCCTGTTAAAATTTGAGGAGAGAAAGCTGTCATCTTCCACTGGAAAAACTCCTCGCACCAGTACCTCATACGAGTATTTGACCAATCACGACATAGTGTTCATGTAAATGTATTCCCCTCGGAAACAACCGAGACAGCTAGCTAGCATGGATGATACGCCAACAAAACTGGTGAAAGAAGAC
The DNA here is from genome assembly GCA_900302615.1 of Holocentrus rufus. Classification (NCBI taxonomy): domain Eukaryota; kingdom Metazoa; phylum Chordata; class Actinopteri; order Holocentriformes; family Holocentridae; genus Holocentrus; species Holocentrus rufus. The sequence goes on along the minus strand of OMLF01026793.1, from coordinate 39,772 downwards.
ACAGAAGACATAAAAGATGTCTCCGTGGTGACAAGGAACCTTACATGTCACTGAATTCATTTTGCAAAGTTCCTAAACAGTTGATGATTCGAAAGTATCTTTTCGAGTTTCCACTTCTGCTCAGCAGCAAGCTAGCTAGGCTTCGACTCATTTGGTTTCCAGTAGGAATTATTTACACGTCTGCACACGGAATACGTAAGTACGGAAATGACCAGATATCCGCCTTGTTTTGCTACTCATTTTCAGCACGTCAGAAGTACAGACTTTTAGGTGGAAGCATTTGGAAATTGCAGGAGCCAGCATGTCTGGCTTCAGAGGCTAGACGAATTAAAATGCAGCCTTTTTCACATAGTGGCAACACAGCCTTATTTTCAGATGGCCATAGAGGTGAGCATCAGTGAAAAATCAAGGCAAGCTATGACCTTTAGTCAGTAATTATCATAGGGCCCATGTAAACAAATGTCAGTAGTATTTTCACAAAGCATACATTTCTGCCTTAGGCTTTTGAAACCCGCTCTATCTAAAGTTGAATCACCAAATTCTACAAAGTTAAAGCTACAAGGTTGAACTACAATAGCAACGCTACACTACACTATCCATGGTGTTTTTCTGCATATTTTTTTGTTATTCCCAGTAGTTTACCAAGATATTTTCAGGAATGTGATGGAGGGTAATCCTACCAAACTAAGCCCACCTTTTTGGGCCGATATAAATCTTCAAGAATAATTCCTGTATTTTAAAAACTAGCCTCTATTTTCCCATCACCATTGGTATAAATGATTAATAGGGACAAAAATGTTTAGAATCAAGCTAATATTGAGCGAGGACGGTATACAACTGTGAGACAGCTGCAATGTAATCCAACGGGGCAATTTTCAGCATCAAAATATGTCCACTTAAAGTGTTTGTTTTTGTCACTGACAGGCTCAGATTGTTATAGCCTAATAAGAGTCTGACAACATTGTGGATGGTTTAAAAATATCCAGAAGTATATCCAGAATATCTGGAATTATCCTTTATATGATAGGTCATAGAATAAAGAAGGACATTGATGATAAAAATTCCCACATCTGTTGATGGTTTTGCTCTTGCATTTCAACTACAATGGCCAAAGGCTGATAATCAACAAATTTTCCCAGTGTTGCACTTTAAGTAGCTTGATGAATAATGTTCACTCCACTGTCTAATCTGTGATATTCTCCTCTGACACTTTGTTTTGAAAAGGCCAGTGAACCTCACCTATTGTCCCTATTGTCTAGCTGTGTAAAGGAGGGTAATTAGCCTCTATGCAGCATTTGTGTGTGTGTGTGTGTGTGTGTATATATATGTGTGTGTGCTGCACCCTACAGGCAACTCAGACAAGTTGGAAAAGTTGGGATGACCTTGGCTGTCACACTCTTGTTTTAGTATAGGTCTGTGGCCTGAGGTTGTGACAATGAAACAACTTTGTATGAATCAGGGATTGGGCTGCAGTGTATCTCTGAATACATTACCATAAAGAGAGGACAGACACCGTGTGTATGTGTGCGCGCATGTTTGTTTGAGCAAGTGTATCCTGTATTTGCGTTGTTGCTGCATTAGTGGTTGATAATGCTGATAATGGACCTAAGCCTCTCTTTGATCACAGCCATTTATTCTCTGAAGATAAATAAGAGAAACCACCATCTAGTTAAAAGGTGCCCACCTACATAAGCTCCAGCTTGTATTCATAGGAAAAGAGACAAGTGGGATGTTTTATAAGAATAACCGTTAGTGACAGTAGTGACACTGCCTGAGAATGTAGGCTTTGTAACCTGATGTACTGTGAGGCACCTACATTAAAGCTGGATACACATCGACCATCAAAACGTTATACAAAACAAAAATAAAAGAAATAAAAGGCATGCCTGATAATGAATAAAACATAATCAAGTTATAAGGTGCCTGTCTGCAAAACCTTATATTTTTTTCAAGGGAGGCAGGCAAGATTACGCACATGGGGCAACAGCCCGAGGGCTCCAGGTCACCAGGGGCCACCGATCACCAGAGGTCCCGATAGTGCATTGTCTGGCTATTTTGTGATTATGTATAAACATGTCATTTACATGTGATTCAACTCAAACAATCCTTAGGCAACTATTAAAGAGTATTTGGCTCATCTCAAATGCAGATATCTAAATTACTAAAGTCGAAGTTTGGCTAACATCTACAACTGTTTTAAACTCTTCACGATCTCCTAAAATATGTTATGTACCAATCAGCAAGCATTATTTCATTTATAGTAGAATATTTACATGAATGTATACAGAAAACATAGCAGCCAGTTAGAAGGAATTTTAAGAATTTAGGTAAAAGACATAAGTGTAATCTCATTATTGCATCAGTATCTGCTTCAGGTAATGCCTGTGGAGGCAGAAACTGTAAAACTGTTGATGTTGCTCTACTGTAGTTCTTGTTGTCTTTACTCTGGCTGCCTCTTAACATTGAATATTCCTCTATAAAGGGAATACCCCACAGCAGGCTTTTCAAATGGCTTTTTATTAATTCTCTCATGCAGTGATAACCCGTGGCTATTTGGCTTCACATTCCTGGCAATGTTTTGATAAACCAAAGAGTTTGACAGGAGAGTTTAAAGAAGAGGAAGATTCCATTTTTACAGTTTTTCCACAATTGGTCACAAGAATTTCTCCTTACAGAATTCACTTTTTCAAAACCAGCTGAAAAACAGTTAATTTCATGAACACAATGCAGTCAACCAATACAATGCAGATACTTGAGTGGAGTATTTGGTCAGGAACCTTTGTGTTATGTGGATCCTTGGTTGATAACATAAAATATATACAGTGTACATAATTTGCCCATTAAAAAACTATAACAAAGCTGTTGTTTACCATGTACTATGCTGAAAAAAGTGTGTCCACGCTGAGTCATTAAGGAATGTAACATCTTCTCTTCATTAAGTGTCATTAAGTGCTCATTAAGTGATGATTTTAGCCTTAGCACTGACACCCTTGCATCAGCAGGAACTTAAACATATTCTGACTGTAGTTGTACGGTGCATTGTTACTGCCACAGGCATTTCAGACATGTACTTCAACATGGAAAGCACTGCCAAATTTCGCACACATCAGCACAAGATGCTTGCCCTTAAGGAAAACAAGAATTAGCTTGAGAGATAAAATCATGAAAACTCAAGTTTGCTACCCTGAAGTCTTTGCCTGTGTATGTCGACAGAAGTGCCACATGGCCAGCTTCCCTCATCTCATTAAACTGGCCTTCTTTGCCAGGTGGGTGACCAGATCCTCGAAGTGAATGGGCGAAGCTTCGTCACTATCTCCCACGACGAAGCGGTGCATGTCCTCAAGACGGGACGCCACCTGTTGATGAGGGTGAGGGATGTGGGTCGTCTACCTCATGCCCGGACTGTAGTTGATGAGACCAAGTGGATCACCAGCCCGGCTATAGCAGAGAGCACTGCCACAGCCAATGCGAGTGCATGCGCCATCCCTAACCCCTCTGTCAATGCCAGTGTCAATACTACTGCTTGCAATACAAGGTGAGCATTACAGCATCATACCAAATTAGAATTATGGTATTTGCCAAGTACAATAAATCCACAAGCTTTGTCTAAGTGGAACTGGTGCAGACATGTATTGATAACTTATGTAGTAATACAGTACATACGATTACAGATGCAGTTATAAAGCGCAAAGTAAAAGAGTATGACCTTCAGTCAGTGATTACCAGAAGACAAATAACTACAAATATAGACAAAAATCAATGCTTTTATTGATTTATTTATCAGAAAAACATTCATTCTTGTCCCTCACCACACATATTTGAGTTTATGCAAATGGTTTGGAAAGGGTTACATAAGACCAAGGGTAGTCCAGTTTTCTCAGCCTATAATCTTTCGTCTGAAGTATAAGGTACTCACATCACAATGGTGATTTGCTGAAGCTTTTTATGTCTTGCTTTAGCCTACTTACGGTAGATGCCAGATGGATGAGATTCTTCCCATAGGAAAAGATAATGAGTGCTGGGCCACAGAAGTATTTGTTTGGAGACAATTTAGCATACTTTTCTACCTGAAAACTTACCTCTCTGAATTGTGCTAGTGTGGTGAACTCAGCTCTCTGGTGCTCTCAGCAAATGCTAATAATTATCTTTAGCTGCTATATTCTGGAGGTTAATTCAATCATTTTAGGTTGTGTACTACATTATTACTCCACTGGTCTGGTCATTGATCCTGCTTTCAACAGGAAATAGCACATTCACATTTTGTACAAGAATGTCAATTGTAAAGTCTGTGAAGATTCTCATTCATCCATGTCATGGTACTTCAAAGGCAGCTGGACTTGCCTGAGGTTCTTGAAGACATTTTGCCTCTCATCCAAGAGACCTCTTCAGTTCTTAAGTCAAACATGTGGCTCCAGTTGCCTTTGAATAGCACTTAGAAGTCAGTTGTAAAGGTTTCACTCTCAGCATTGTTCGAATCAGTATCCAGTTCAAATCAGTATCAACAAAGATCCTCCCATATGAGTCAAAATCAGATTAAATGGGTCTATGACTAAATGTTGGTTTTGTCTGGGGCTCTGTGACATGAAAACATCGGAGAGCACTTCAACGCACATTTAATATAACATTTAATCTTAAAATCAATTTAAAATACATTTAATATACATTCAGCAAACTGAATAAAGATCCCAGTGCGGTTTCATAGACAAAATCTTGCAAAAAGGCTCTGCTAACACTAGTTCAAATTGATACTAAGTCAGCAACAACAAAATATTCCCATATGAGTGTCCCTTGGACAAAATCTCATCAGATGGAAGGTCTGTCACAGAAAATGAGTCTATTTGGAGGTCCAGGGCATGAAAGGTTTTCCCTGCTGTGTGTGTATTGTGTTTGACAGCTTCATTGTGTCTGACAGCAAACAATGTTTTGAGACTCCCCCTCCTCTTTCGGTCTATTCACTCCCTTCCCTCATCCATCTGTCTCCCAGCCCTAATGGAACCAGGCCTGATTGAGAATTCAGGGAGGTATAAATTTCCCTGCCTGCTGCTGCTTTGGAAATCATACAAGGTGGCTCTTAGCTCCACACTTCATTAAACTCACGGTGCCTTGCTCCCGCCTGAAGCTTGGCTAGGCTGGCCTGCCCATTGTTGTGTTTTAATGCATAAGAATTGGTGAGGCATAGGGGCGTTTTTCTTGATTGTTATACCCGGATGCCTTGCACTGGATATAACTTGTGATACTGAGTTAAGTGTTTCTTTGTGTTGTTCATCTTTAAAATCTGAATTTTCTTCTTTTCTTGTTGCAGACCATCCTCAGGCAGAGCCACACCTACATTAGGAAAGGTAAGAAATGCAACCATGTATTGCTGGTCACTATAGAGATGTCTTGTACGTAATGTGGGTTTTGGCCAACCTAGCCCACAATTTTTTTTTTTTAACCTTGCCTCTCTGGGCTTCTGTACAGGCAGCATTTCGAAATAAGTAAAATGAGTGTCGTTCCCACTGATGGCAGCAGTATTGGACTTAGTGGGCCTTAGTGTCCCCAAAGAGATGAAACAGGACAACACCGGCTTGGCTATTTTAAAAGCTGATAGAGGTAGATTGACTGGTAAAAAACACCTGTGAAGCCTTGCTGTGTTATTGTTATTTTGCACATTCAAGCAACTCAATCAATTGCATACAGGCACACTCACAAATAAAGACAAACTTGGAGTGTGGAATGCCATTGCAGAATCTTTATTTTAGATGGTTTTGGGAAAGGTCTTATAAGCTAAAGAAGTCCTCCATAAGTCCAGCTCCATAAGTCTAAAATTCTAAAATCCATAGCAGTGTTAAATGAGTGTCTATAACTACATCCAACATTAACACTGACTATGTTGCTTTACATGGCTCCTCTAAAATACAATATTCAAATTGTTAAGGTGGATTCCTGTGCAAGTAAAGCAGCTGCATTTGCACACATTGGTCAAAGCATATTGTAAGCATTCAGCTCCCACTCCACTCTTAAATCTGCTCCACACTCATGAAATAAACTCATTCTTCATTGCCAGACCAAAATATAGTAAAATCCTCACTCCACTCTGTGTCATAGTATTTAGAAATTTCTTACAAAACACAGGTAGTCTATATTATACTGCTTTATTTATATGGCAGTTAATTGTTTTAGATAAATTTGTCACTATGACTTTATATTTCTATGAATTTCTACCCATTAGAAATTAATAGTAAACCCAAATTTTTATGAGAAATACAGGCTAATTCAACACATTAAAAATAGCCCATCCGCACATTCCTCTGGCCCACCCATGACAGGAATCCTTCCGCAGGCAATGGTCATCCCATTGGCTTTTTAATTTTCTTTGAGAAAAATAAGATATGTCTCAACACTCATCAATGACTTGCGAAGATGGAGGTTTTGTGCAGGTCTGTGCAGGCCTTGTTTGAAGTGCAGAACACAGATCACCACTGATAGACCAAACAAAAGGCCTTACTCCTCCAGTCTCACATCTAAAAATGAAATCTTTCACCCTACTGTCAACTCAACATATTGAAAGCATCGCCTCTAAAGCAATGCCTCATTCTCTCCCAGTTCTATCAGGTCTTCCTATTAACAATTGTTTCTTTTTCCAGCCATGCAGCAGGGGGCCAACTGGCTATTCAGAGACAACAACACAATGACATTCATAATGAAAGTCATGCTGTTTCACTGCAAGGTCTGCAGAGCCCCATTCATTCTAATGTGTGGAGAGAGAAATCTTGATATTACTCTCCTTGATGTGATGCCCTAACAGAACCATAGCAGCACATAGCTCACATTTATTTTTAGGGGTGAATTGTACTCTCTTATTATGAAGCGAAGACTGTGTGCGATATCATACGGTCGTTGTCAGACTACCCATAGCAGCGTGGAGTTTTAGTTCAACAAACATTCCTTGAAGGTAGTGCTGCTCTGGAGGTAGAAATAATCTGGAGTTGGTTGACCTCACCAGGAGGAACCAACCATTTTTCAGAGTTTAGGAGATCTCACAAAGCCAGACCTATCTTCGCTAGAAAAGGGTGTGGCTGAACCAGTTATCATTCTGCCACAGAGGAGAAGATGGTCTGGCTTGTTTGTATTTCTTTAAACCAATTACAATCATCTTGGGTGGTGCTAACGCCATGATGCTGCGACAGTGCCCTGGCAAAATAATGTTTGGTAGAACATTGGCCTGTAGGCAAGCCCTGGCATTAAAATGGCTAAATTCCTGCAAAAAATGCAGCATAAATGCTGCATAAAACAGTAAAAGACATATGCCGACGATGTGATACTTTTACTGATATTTCACCATGTAGGTTGCTACCTTAGAGGTCGTTCAGTGATGGGGATTTTGAAAATGGTTAACATGCAGAGAGTGCAGTGACTTCATTTTTTCACTCGCTATGACAATGGCTTTAAAGAATTTTTAGTTCAGTAGCTATCTAGCAGGCTAGCTATCTAGCATCTAGATAGCTAATGTTTAGAATGGATAGTTTGAACTTGGAAGGTTAGGATGACTTAGTATGGTTATAATGCATTTTTTCAGTTAGTAAGAGCAACAGTTTGTTACAAGTTGAAGTTATTGCCTGACTGTTGTAACTTAAAATGCATTCACCTATACATTATGCGTTTTTAAATTGCCTGCCTTAATGTTATTACATGTTCAACATTTTACTACATTATGGTAATTTTATTACATTATGTTTTTTATGATTATCATATTTTTATGTTTATTTTATAGTAATTACATTTTGAGTGGCTGCGGATACAACAAGTCCATCCTCATGAACCGGTCCGGCTTGTGACCTTGGTTGCGGTTACTGTTTTTATTTTCGATGATTTTGACATCCTTGTTAGTATCTGGCTGCTGTACTCTTGGGCTGCCAAATTTACATTCGATATTCTAATATTCTTTGAATATGATTATTAATTAACAGTGGAATTGCTAAATTAACATTTTAATGTGTAATAATATATGTGAATAATAATAATAATAGCCTAAATGTGTACTGAAAATCTTTGCTGTGCTCTGCTCTCTCTTTTATTTTTTTCAGTCATGCATCGCCACTACAAGAGCTTGCTCATGCTCACAACCCACAATAAAAACACTGACCCACACAGGTGCTGATGGACATAGATATATTAATAAAACACAGTGCTGAAAAATAGCTAAAAAGTCGGAGGAACCTCGTGCGGAGAAAAAAGTTGTCACTTCAGAAAATCTAAAAAGCATCGCTGTCTGGCAGTTTCTAGTCAGTTGAAGGGGAAATACAGTCAAAGAAGAAAGTGGTTTGCATGCCACTTATTACTATGTACATATTTTTAGATATTTGAATGTTTGAATCTGTTATTTTTGGAATACAATATTCAAATTATATTTTTTGGTCCTGCTGTACATTCTCCTTTTAACAGGTTGGTTATTGCAGTATACACTTAGAAATGACATGGGCATCCTATTAGAATTAGAGATGCCTTTATTTTATTATTTATCTAGGCATTTTGAAAGTGTGCCTGATATTTTATCAGTTGTGCTAAGGATTGCCTCTATTCTTAATTGTAAATGTGCACATATGCACTGTATATATCCACAGCTGTTTGTACTGTCTTTCATGTTTTTTCATTGTTGTGGAAAGTAATGCTTATCATGTGATCAGGGCAGGAATTTCATTATGCCCCTTAAAAAGTGCCCCTCTCTGCACGATAGATATTATTAGATCTTTTTTTCTTTACTTTCGGTTTCTACAGCCATACATTTTGGTTCATTATATTTTAATTAGCCGGACACCTGCACTTTGTTAGCCAGTAAGGTGGTGCAGTCCAGTACTCCATACCACTAAAACAAGAGGGGAAAGCTGCGTGCTAGAAATCCACTGTAGCCTACCCACCGTGAACATATATAACTAATGGTCGCAGTTTCACAAAGAAAACAAATCTACTAATGTTAGGTTAACACAATCAATAGTGCTTATATTGCTTATCCCACTTCAGTATGTTTGTGTCCAGCATACACCTGCTATGGGATTTTAATCTATGCTTGAGAAAACACTGCTGCCTTCCCAAAACTGTCCAGTTTTCAGCTGATCTCCGGTCGGTGACTGTAGTAACACCAGGTAACATCAACCTTCCCTGCAGCTCGAGTGCTGTGGGTTTTTGGCGCGCCAGTCCTTTCTTTAAAAATAATCTCCCAAGTAGTCTGGCATACCCTACAAAATAACTAATGATGATTCATTTTGTTTAGATTTATTAGAAGCAACGCGGATAGCAGTGACTGGAATGACGATGCCCACCTTTACTTCCTAAACACACAGAGTGCCTGTAAGGGTGCGTTTGATTTGTTTCTATCCTTGCCAAATTTTTGGGCTGCCTCACCATCTATGATGTTGATTGTAATGAGCAAGGATGGATGACAGCCTAAATAGTATTATTACAACTAGTACTGCTAGTACAACTACTATTCCTACTACCACTACTACTACTAATATTAATAATAACAAATATTATCATTATTATTTTATTATTTTATATTATTTTATGTTATTTTTTATATTACAGGTCCGGGACCTGCCTTGATAGTTTGCTTGTGCATGATTGTTTTGCTGTTTTGCATAACATTATGAGTTGCTGCTGTCTCTTAGGACAGTGGCCTGACTCTGCTGTCCAGTCCTGCTTCCTGTGCATGGCCCTGCATCTCCTGCATCATCCTCAGCCATTAGCCATAAACCTGACTCTCTTAGCTTTATTCTTTTCTTGGTTGCCTCCCTAATGTTTTTTTTCCCTCCCTGTCCTTTGCATACATATCTTATGCATTTGAGTCTGAATGCCTACGTGAATGAATGCCTCCGTCTTCCTTCCAGGCATGACCCCCACCCACACCATCATCACTCCCACTCCTTCATCTCCACCATCTTCTCAATCTCCCTTGCTGTGGCCGTTGCTACGGCTTCATGGCTGGTCACAGTCCCTGTGCTGCTGTGCTGTGTTGTCTACTTCTGTTGAGGCCTCCTACAGCTTGTTCTGTTCTCTTTGCTTTCCCAAAAGTGTTATGTAATTTACCTTGTATATCTTTTGTAAGTCTCACTCTAATCTTGTGTAATTAGCTAATTTAATTTGTTTTTTGTTGACTTCATTTTGTAACCTCTGCAATTTGATTTTTGATTTGGTCTGATTTTTTGATGTAATTTGTTAATTTGCCCACTTGGTCAGCACCTATTGGCACTCCTGGCTGGCCAGAAGGGCCCTCCTCTCTCCATGGTCCTTCCTAAGATTACTTCCTGCTATAAGGGTATGAGTCAGAGGATGTCCAGTTTTGTTTTCTTGTTACAGTTGGCATTTCTTGTAGGCCTGTAAAACCGTTTGAGACTGAAAACAGTGATTTGGGGCTCTAAATAAACTTAACCATGCACCATTGCCTCTTAAAACAGAAAACCATATATTACCTATAACCTATACTGTAGACGACGTGTGCACCTTGTGGTCAGATCAAGAGAAATAGGGAGGGAGCACATTGAGAAAGATATTGCAGAAGCGTTAACATATGCGCCATGTACAGCACTGATTCTTGTAACTGGCTATTATCTGGCTAACTGTCTATTAGAAAAAAGGATATGTCCGTCAGCTCCTTGTTCCCTGTCCTCAGGCTTTATGTAATAGATTTTTTAACCGCTGACTGAACATTCATACTTTTTTTTTTTTTTTTTTTTAGCAACATCCTGCTTCACACTGACCCAGTCAGACACATTCTCTCTGGGAACTGCTCAGTCCTGGGTACTGCATCTCTACTCTTAAAGGAACACTCTATGTTTTGGTCAAAATACCCAAATTACCCAAAGTGAGACTAGAAGTGAAAAAATAAACCTTACAACATTTATGTATCATGTGTATATACACGTCTTGGAGAGCTTTAGGAGAAATTAGATAGAAACTATAGAGCTAGCATCTAACTTCTCCTAAAACGACTCTAATTTTAAAAGAAAATTCCAAGAGATGTATTTCAAACGATGCATTGTGTAAGTAAGACAGGTTTGGAGTTGCTGTAAGGTTTATTGTTTTCACTTTGACAGTGCTAGGCTAATGACTCCTGTAGACTTCAAGTCTTTATGCTAAGCTAACACGAAATGCTACCCATAGAAACTGAACCAGTGGATGTACAGAGGAGAAAATGGTACTAAATATCTTGTCACAGTCTGGGTAAGTTGGAAAAAGGGTATTTTCCCCAAAACATAGGAAACAT
>OMLF01026793.1:17916-28510 GCA_900302615.1 Holocentrus rufus | reverse complement strand
CCCCAAAACATAGGAAACATAGGTATTCCTGTAAGCTTCTTGCTCAACGGTACAGAGCAGTTAAAGAAGGGATTTTCTCATTCACTTTCCCACCCCAAGAAAGGATTTCGGTTGTGTCGTGGTGAGCTTTTTTGCAGGAAAAGCTTTAAAGTTGTTGAGGAATCAGTGTTGATGCAAGTGGTGCTAAAAATGGATAACCCGATGACACCATGGATCAGTGAACATGACAAAGGCTCTGATGTAACAGTTATGCTAATAATCAAGGCTTTGATTACAACTGCTCATCTCCCCCTACTTCTCCCACTGTCACTTTTATTAATAGACTCCATTGACACTGTAAACAGATGATCATTAATGTGTGCATATTGCCCAACCCATCTGCATCAAAAGGTCCGCTATAATTAAGCAGCTTTTCTTCAGAAATGGGTCCAAATTCGATGCCTCAAGCAGTTGAGGCTTAATGAGCTTTGTAATTTAAGATCGGAAGGGAGGCCATGTTGATTTAATGCAGATCCAATGAGCATTTCAACAGCCGTCGGTTAGCCATTAATGAATTAGGAACAGTGAATAAAGGACGCGGCTCTTCAGAAACCACACATGAATGCTGAATGGGTTCTATGTCGCAGCCAAGCAAGCAAGCCATATGCTGTTGTACTCAGTGTTTGCATCATGGTGATTGCAATGGGAATGCTTATCAAAGAGCTGCCTGTTAGTTGATGTACAGCACTGTATATTAATCAGGCCTTCAGCTCTGGTTGATTAATAGTGCATGACAGGAGCATGACTGCTGACACATTATAATAGATTTAGAGGACATCTGAGCTAGTTTGTCTAAACGCACAGACATAAAAAATGTCTGTGCGGGCTTTTGACTGCCAAATAGTGGGCTTTTGATTGTTTTATTCATTAAAATAAAGAAAATGACAGAATCTTTAATTTGTCAATTTTTTGACAACTATTGGCTTTGTTTTTAGCTTAATGACCATTTTTGAGCCTATCTAATGAGTTTTGAAAGTGTTTCATAAAGCCAAAATGTCATAGAATTTTCTCAACCCACAGAGCAGAGCACCATCTATTCCTTAGACTGGAGTAAAAGAATAAAAATCACCAAAAGAAAATTTTAGTAAATGTTCAAAATCTAAGTATGGCACTATTTAATCTCTGAAGCTAGCCAGGACATTGACAGCTCGGTCTGGGTTTTATCTTGGCAACCAAGAAAGGAGAAAGTCAGCTATGAAATACCTGCTAGCAGTGCCGTGATCAATCGTCCTGTTTTATGACAACAAGCCCAAAAGTTTATTCACATAAACACCTTATTTATTCACCTTGTCAAGCTGGATCCCTAAATGTGACAACTAAATGTGCATTTCTGCGATTCAGTCTGGAGGCTCATCTGGCAGCATCTATTAGCAAAATACAGATATAAAGAGTGGTTATTTGGGCACAGATGCACCTCAAAGTCCCGGAGGACCATTCCTGTCTGCCTCTAGACCAAAGCTTAATTACTGCCCCACAAGCAAACCTCTGCTGCCTCAGAATACATGGAATGTTCATGTTTTACTGTCACATACTGTGATTTCAGCCCTTGTAGAAGAGGAAATGAGCCGACAATATATTTCCAGTGTACTTTTACTGACCAAATTCTACCTGGAATTAACATTTGTTTCGTATCTAGATTCTGTCCAGAGTAAGGTCTTCACCTGCTCAATATGAAAAGTGCCATGATACAACTTGATTTGGTACTATATAAATGAAATTGACTTGACTCTTGCTTGAATGCAGATTGGCATGCAAGTCACCTCTGCTTCTAATATCCATCCACCAGTATCCTGACCGTATTTTCCTGTGTGACCTGCCTGCCCCTTGATTGATTTCCCTCCACATATTTGTTGGATGCATGCACTTCCATTTATTTCCATTTATATTTTTGCTATATATGGATTATGGTCGCATTGTGTTTATTGTTAATGTGGCTCAGTGAATCTCTGACCTTGTTCAATCACCCAGGGTACATGTTACTGTAATGCCAGATGCCAGAAAGTCTGTGTAAACAAAACCAATAGTGGGCCAAACTGTGGTCATAACTTTTATTATCTCCACCAGGAGATCCTAAACCAGGAGCCCCTCACTCTATTCACTGCTTATCTCACTCGACCATCACTGCTCTCTCCCTACTGGGTTGCTAGCCTGCTCTCTCACTCCATATTGATCTCTCTCTCTCTCTCTCTCTCTCTCTCTCTCTCTCTCTCTGCCTTTGCATACTACCGGGCCTATCAGCCTAATAGGCTATTTTATTTTTTATCCTTTTGTGGCTGTGTTCGCTTCGATTGCAGGTGAAAAAGCAGAGCAGACATGCAGGAGAACAACACCATGAAAAGTGTCAGAGGCTGATGGAATCTGTGAACAAGCGGAGGTTAAAATAGGTTTAATAGCCTGATGCTTCACCTCTGTAAAAATCAAGTGTAAAACAGCCATTGTTGTTTCATACGACAGCGGAGTAATTTGCCTAATCTTCTCGTGTCTTTGGACGACGGACAAGATCAAAGCCATCATGCAAAACCCCTCTCACTCTCTCTACAATGAGTTGTGGCATAAAGCAATAACAACTATCCAACCCAATGATGGTCAGTATTATAACCAAATGTTGTTTCATTTCCTGTACTTGAGAACATGTACGTTCTCACAGTATATGGTTGTTGTCAGTGTCACACACTATGAATCACAATGATACACTGTACAGTGTGGTAGAGTCTAACTGCAGGCATCACAAGAGAATTTCCCTTGGGTTGTGCCACAACCTAATTAAGGGCTGCTAACGAAGGACGGATAGTGCTGTTCTTCTTTTTTATTGATGGGAATAGATTTTGTGATGCCATCACGCCTTAAATTTAACATCTATTAAGCTACCATTTAAGTAAGAAGTAATCAAAGAGGCATAACAATGAATAGGGGTAACACTGGACAGGAGACAGTTGGTCTTCATTTGTTTAAAACAGAATGTCTCAGCATTTTGGGAATATGTTACGTTAATTACAATCACAAAGTGCACTTTTTTAAACTGATATTCTCTAGAAATAAGTCAACTTAAAGTTACAGTGAAACTGTATTGAGAGCCTCTTGCTGCTTTAATGTACAGTGTTTTCCTGTTGTAACGGGATATTAGAAGAGGACTTACAGCAACACAGGGACGAATCAGTCAAAAGTATAAACCAATTGGAAATCAGGTAGTGAAAGAAGTTTTATTTGATGGGAGAACCAAAATCTAACGGCTCCATTGGTTGAAATTCAATGTCTCTAGGTGCACAATGAAGTCACCACTAAAGATATTTTTTGTTTTCCAGAAGGAAAAAGTGCTTACATTTTGATATGAAAATACAAGAAAATCTATGTGTGTGTGTGTGTGTGTGTGTGTGTGTGTGTGTGTGTGTGTGTCAACTAGGTGTATGGTAGGACAGTTGGAATGAGCTGAGAATGTGAAAAAGTCATTTTTCATTTCAGTGTAACTTTAAGTTAAAACAGAATACAAGCCTTATAGACCCAAGCTTTATTTGTAATGACTAGTGAGACAGTGGCCTTGAAAAAAAAGCCTCCAGATAGGTCGTCTCCATGTTGTCTTAAGGAGTCACATTTCACATTATTGAACTGACTTCATTTGATTTCTTCTCCAACCACGGGCTCCTTACATCAGATATAATCATAGCTAAGACCCTGTTGGAGACATGCAACTCCCTCCAACCGTAAGCTTAAAGTAGTCAGTTTCTTCCTTCATCATGTCAAAACACGTAAAGTCAGCCCTGTAACTTGACCCAAAGAAGCTCAAGGTCAAATGCAATCTGCAAACTTCTACAAAGTATTGATTTTTCAATCCAGCAAGCAAAAGCCTTTCTTGATCCTGTTAAGTTCCCCTGGTTTTACTTTCTGTCCTTCTGTCTCTGTCCTTCTCTCTCAGGCTGCCTCCAAGCAATTCAGCCTTCAACTATACTGTTTTTTTTTTTATCTTTAAGCGCAGAGAATAGCTTTCTTATTAATTGCTCTCTGCAGTCCCATTTATTAGGTTGTGTTTTACTTGAGCTTCTTCATCACAGAGCCACAGTAAGTCCCAACAATAAAGCATATCATGCAAAGAGGCTTTTAAATATTACCTTTCTGCCATCTAATGAACTGTTTATTTGTTTGGCATTATTCACAGCAAAAACTTAGCGGGAGTGAAAATCTCCTTCAGCTGCCTTTTCCCCTCCACTTGCAAGGTCCCATTTATTTCATACAAAGGTTTTCATCGTTTGTGTAAAACCTCTGCTCCTTGCTGAAACTCAGTCAATCTAGCAACAGTGGAAGAGCCATTTCCAAGTCGAGCTGCTTATGAAGATAACAGTGATGGAGTCCTAAAGGCAAACAAGTTCTGACTGACTCACCCTAAGGCTTTGAAGTGGAGCCTATTCCTAGAGCGTGATAAGCTCTGCCATTGCCATGTGTGTGCAGGATCAGAGGGATGGAATGGGAGGACTGCACGCATCCGAAAAGTGAAGACTTAATTTGTGCATACTCCTGGGCTTGTAGATTAGATAACAACTTCTTTTCTTTCTTCCATCCCTCTCTCTATCCATCCACCCCTGTATGTCCAGCCACTGGTGTGCAGGGGTGTTGGTCCGCCGGGTACCCAGGTGTCTCTGGAGGAACAGGCCTACCTGCTGCTGACAGAACCAGAAAGGCAAACCATGGCCTACTACCTGCAGGAGTACCAAGACGGTCACATAGGAGTGGAACCACTAACCATGGCCCTGTTTGAGCTCTTCAATACCCATGCCAAGGTACTGGTCTGTTGGTGCTGCAAGTAACTGTAAGATTATTTTGTGTCTACTGAAGACTGCTGCTGCGTTTATAACCAAAACCTATGTTGAATTCCACCAAACCAAACAGATGTTCATAATCATTTACTTGGTTACTTTCACCCTGCTGACATGAGCTACTATATATAAATAAAGTTTGAGACATATATCCCGATTCTCCATAGTAAAATAATCAAAGATGGTCAACATACAGATGACACAAAGATGGTCCACAACATACATTCCCATGTCAAGGATTTTATTTGCCGTTGTGACGTTTCAAGCACAAGGCTCTCCCTCATACTGGATTATTTGATCCAGCAGTTTTAGGATGTCTTTCTCATTGCTTCTTTATGAACATATTTCATAAATAGAAATGGAGCATATTGCTCGGAGGTGCAGCACCAGCAAAGTCAAAGTGTATGGCAGCTATCTTTTTAAATATGAATTTGAGAATTCTTTATGGAGCAGCACAGGACCGTTTGGTAGACACAGTAACCAATACAGCCATAGATTACTGACGGATCCTGTATCAGGGCTAGGTTCTTAGGTCCTGCTGTAGTATTCTCCTTTATTTATCAGGATGCTTGTATTAGGAGGTAATGTAGAAGACTACCTGATTAGCTTTGTCTGGAATATTAGCAATAGCTCCACTGATATTGCACCCAGGGTGTTGTATATGCAGACACGACAAATCTAGTATAGCAAGATCTCATCCAAATGTGGCAGGAAGGTGGCAGTCTGGAAACCTGAGACAGACCTGAACAATATGCTCCAAGAACAATGTGCTCAATCTTTGAATATTAAGTTGTATTTGATAACCATATACAATATGTCACTTAATCAAGTGTAGGCAGCGTCATTAAGTTGCTTATCACCTAGAACTTTCTTGATGTACAACATCATGACAATTGCAAATTTTGCATGACTGTAGCTGCATTGTAATTTCCTCCTCCTGTTACTTTTAAAATTATTTTTTAAGATCTTATCTAGTGGCATTAATAATGTTCAGCGCCATTTATACCATTCAGGTTATGCCTGGACAATCTACCTAAATGCAAACCGAATCTAGAGTAGTGTTCACATCAGTTCCCATATTTTCTCTTGCCCAAAAATGACAAGATGAATCAGAAAGGAAATGGTCCAATTCAGATAACACCTTGCCCCTAAACAACTGAATATGTCCTTCTGAATCTACACTACAAAGATGTGCCTACAACAAAAGTGGAGTAACTAGAAATAGAAAATTTCAGTAAAAGCCTTCATCAGCATTACATAACAAGCTATTCTGGAAAGGCAATTAAGGTCCATTGTCTGTGTCATGTTAGCCTGCTGAGGGCTTCCTGTCAAAACAGGCCATTCAACAGTGAGAAATTACTTCAATGCATTTCCAATGTGGTTTCACTTGTTTTATAATTATTCTGGAAACAATATCTTGTCAATATCTTCAAATAAGGCAGAATACTAGAAACAAGAAATACTTGATACTTTCAAACAGCAAGTTGATTTGCATTGGAAACAAATTATCTGTGCTAATTATAATTGTCTGAGATTATTCTGCCTGAAAGTGACTCAGCCAACCCAGGAAAGAAATTTTGTACTCTCCATCCAGGCCCTTCTTTCAGTTTTGTTTACTCCTCTTGCATCCAGTTGTCCCTGCTGACTGAGGTGAGGAGTCTGGTGGCTGCCCAGGATCTTGAGTTGTATGATGGGATGGTGTTGCACCGTGAAAGGGAGGCTCACAAGGCCTGGCATGGAGGCCTGGGAGGGCTGCATCCACAGACCCACTGCATCCACGAGGCCACAATGATCCATGACACAGGACTCACCGCCCATGCCAAGGTCATATTTATCTATGAGTGTCTTTATACCATCTGCTATAACCCCCTCATTTCCTTGGTTGACATTCTCTCCAGTTCTCTACCTAAAGCAGAAGTAATTCAACAGGCAGATTAGATAACTGAAGGGATAATGTTCATAAAGTCAGTAATTTTTTTTAAATAAGTCCTGACAGGTTGAACCTTTGGCCTCATTTATACCTTGCTTTAAAAATGTGATCTCTGTATCCAGATATGTTATCTGGATAATGACATCTGACTTGCATTTACGTCTCGCAGTAAAAATGTGTTCCTGTCACCTGGATTTTGCTGCATTGTGATCAGATCTCGTTAGGCAGGTCAGTAGGTGGTTCGTTAGGTCAGGGTTTTATTTAAGTATTAATCTATTGCATTACCCCCCATCTTCATAGTGCCATTAGTACTGTGAGTTTGTATACTTATGTGCATGAATTGGTTAGACATGGTTTAATCTTTGCATTATTGTTATTTTTTATGATCGAATTTTTTCATCATGTAAACCCTACAAAGGGGATCAAAATTAGGCATTTAAAGTGAGTGTATATATGTTTAAATATCACTGCACATATCCAGCCTTATTTTTCCCTTTCCACTCAGTTGTAGTCGGAGCTGCCAGGCAGCAGTCTCAAACAGAGCCCAGCCTGCACATGTAGCGGGTTAGCGACAATGTAGTATTGATGTTTCACTGTGCCCCACATCAATCCAGTGAGACCTCATTCTGCCAGGTTACAGCCTGCTTCTGATCCAGTTTCTACAGGAGTTTGGGCTATAAGACCCAACAGAGCACCCCAATCTGATAAAACTGCTTGGTTTTAGCTCCAACAAAGCATGGATTATTTCCCTCTGGTCGAGGATTTTGGCCCACTGTCTGACAAAACTCCTTGCAATGCGCTTAACTTTGAACCCACACTACCATATTATTTTTTGATTGGTTGTACTTCTATTGCATTATGGCCCCCTGTCTTTTGTTGCTATACTCTTAAAGCTTGCTGGTGACACCGATTTCCATGAAGCACCCTCTGCTTATGTAATTGCATGTGCTGACACACTCATTATTGTGGTTGTGAAATTACAACCTCTGGTAAATAAGTAATTGTAGTTAATTGACAGTCTCTCAGTTTCAGCTCAGTGAGAACCAATAAGATGCATTGTAGCGACGTTTTCCAACGGCACACCATCGTCTCATAAGATGGATTCTTATGTGCAATTTGGCAGCAAAATATTCATTTGGAATAGGTAATATCTGTAATTAGCTTCGCTGGAAGGGTGTTAGCATGCCAAAGGGGGAGATGGTGGGTTTTAATTTGGGGATTGTGCATTAGAGATAGAGACTTGGCCCTCTGGAAGGTTTCTCGAAAGTTTTTCTTGTCAAGGACAACTGAATGGATACAAGTTAGGCCACAGGCTTGTATTTGATAAGACTAGTCCCAGGATACAGGAACTATTTAGTTGCTGATTTCGTCTTGAGTGGTGCAGCTGTCCACAATGTATGTGGACAGTGAAAGCCATGATTACAATAGTTATGAGTACAATAGCTCTTGTATAGTCTCTAATTATAGTTTCAAGTGTAAATTATAATGAAATTAAATTATTCCTCATCTTGCTGGTGACTCCCTGAAACCCCCTCAAGGACCCCTGTGTGTCACTGAACACTGCTTTCAGAATCACTGATTTATAATGATGGAACAATAATGCAGTGCATGACCTTCCACAATCCAACTAACCTCCAGACCACGGTCAGATAGTAGTGAAAGGAATACTCCAAAGTTTTGGGCAAAATAGCCTTTTTCTGACTTACCTATACTGTGACAAGATGTTTTGCTGTTCATCCACTGCTTCAGTTCCTATGGGAAGCATTTCATGCTAGCTTATCATAAAGACTTGAAGTCTGTAGAAGTAATTAGCTTAGCAAATTTTCAGTGAACACCATACAGGTTTACCACACCAGGCTGAATCAGAAAAGCTGTGAGTTAGAGAAAAGTAAACTGCTAAACTGTCTTTCAGACAATTTTGTTGTGATGGTCTAAACTTCCTGGCACTCATTATGTTGTCCTATGGGGCAAACCCTTTCCATCTGGAATCTACAGTAAGTAGGCTAAAGCAAACTGTAAGCATTTGCAAAACACTGTTGCTGTAGGCAGGGGGTATAGCGCCGGGGTACTGCAGTGCTTTAATATGAGCAGTATTTTCTTTGTTTCTTTCAGACTGACAGCTCTGTCATTGGCAGGACAGAGAAAGAGCTAGAGGAGAACACTAATGCCTTACAAGATATTGCATTGGTATGTATCTTACTTTGTTTTACTTGCTGGAATTTTCCATGATGTACAAATGAGAGCCATCAATAAGAAGCAAATGTAGTTTAGGGATAAAGTATTCAATGGAATTGGAGGTAGGAGGGGGTATGGATTGTCTCCATCTGTTTGTCCATCTGTCTTTAATGCCCAGTATCTCCAGCATTACTGACCAGATTTTGATGAAAATTTGGGAAATGATCCATCTCACCACTCCGTTCCAGTTCAAACTCTCACAAATTGGCCAAAGCATGGTGCTGCATCATTCATTCATTTATTTCATAAATGTGTCATGCATGGAATCTCAGACACAACTTAGTTTGACAAAAATTGTGGTAATAATGCCTCTCACCACTGCATTTTGAAATTCAAAAAATTGAACTGATTGGTCCAAATCTAAATCTCCCTCAGCGCAACTGGGACTGACATAAATTTTGGTGACCCTCATTCATGACTTATCTGTCGCCTCTCTGAAGAACAACAAGAAGAATCAACCTCTCACCTTCATCTTTATGTGGTGGAACAATGGGGACCCCAGTGGTGTTCCTATCACCTATATAGCAGCAGTTGTTATTGTGGGTTTACTATGTAAACCTGTAGGGGTCTAAAGTGAGGGTCTTGTGTGGTACACTGACCCACTAGGACAGATCAGTTAAAATGAAACCATTGATGCTAATTTTACATTGGACATTGCAAATAAAGTGTTACCAATTTGTTACTGATAAGCTGAATATGTTACTGCATCCACTGTGTTTGATGTTGCCTTGCTTTCATTTGCAGGATGAAGTGCAGTGTTCAGGTGAATCTCCTCCTCCCTTCAGGCCTGCACCTCCACAGGCCCAGGGCAGACCGTCCAGGGAGAAGGAGCTGAGCCGGAGGCCCTCAGCCAGGCTAGTCCAGCCAGGATCCAGCATGCTCTTCTCCGGACCCACTCGGCTGCTCCAGGACTGCCTCCATAAGTCGCTCAAATCGCTTCCCCCCACCCACCAGCTCTCCTTGGCTTCCACCCGCCATGCTTGCCCTGGCGCAGGCCACCATACTTCGCTCAACTCCCTGCATCACACCTGCCAAAGTTCCTTGCAGCTCTCTGCCTCTGACTCCCACCACCAGCACCATCATCCCCATCTCGCCCACCACCACCCTCACCATCCTGCCCACCACAACCAGCCCGGTTCAGGACACCACACCTGCCCTGGCTTCCTGCACCACCGCGAGTCCTCCAGCCCCGGCAAACCAGAGGCGTCCATCAAGATCTCGTCCAGATCCGGCTCCTATGACAAGTCCTCCATCTTATCAAAGTCTGCATCCTCTTCCAAAGCGGCGTCTCCCATGCCATCCCCTCATCCATCCCCTCATCCCTCTCCATGCCCCTCCCCCTGTCCCTCTCTCATCATGCCTTCCGCCCCACCCTGTAGTCCTGACCGGCCTTGCTCGCCGTCCCTCAACCAGAAAGCCACCATGACAGACATGAACCGGCTGTCTGCAGACTCCAGACCCCAGCAAAGAGGTAGGGAACTGATGGTGTTTTTGTATGTATGTGTGTGTGTGTGTGTGTGTGTGTGTGTGTGTGTGTGTGTGTGTGTGCGCATGTGTGTGTGTGTGCGCATGAAAAAAAAAAAAA
>OMLF01026793.1:0-12043 GCA_900302615.1 Holocentrus rufus | reverse complement strand
GCCTTGAGTTTTCGTGACTGCGTGAGGATTTCCATAACAATATCTCCCTCCGGCTGCTTCTGTGACTCTCAGGACTGTGAATGACAGTGAATGTCAGTCAGTCAGATGACCCACACAGCCATTTGCTGCCTCATCAGACACAACGCTGCCTATAATCAGTATGACACCGGACAGGAATACATGCACAATTAGGCAATTATATCCCTATCATACCAGAGGGCTGTGACTTAATAACCATCAGTTGGTCTGTTCTCAATTGCAACGGGATCACTCAAGTAGCATTCAAGTTTTTTAAATCTTTATTTAACCAGGTGGACTGACAAGTTGACAGAGTAGATATTCTTATACAGCAGTAGCTACAGCCTGGAGATTTACATACACATATTCTCAACTGGAAGCTGCCCTGTACAGCCACACTGTGTCTTATTCGCTACCTCACTCAGAGCTTCTTTGCTAGTCTTTGCATTCAGAGCTCATCATTTTCGGCCTTTGTGTTTTTCGGTGATATTTTCAGCTGTGGTTTTCTAATTGGATGGTGCAGCCAATAAGCATGTTTAGCGCTGAGGATTAAATTAAATCAGGCAATTCTGGCAGTTGTTCTGTTTTCAGTCTCAGCCATGTGAGGAAGAGATGACAGATCAATGGATGGATGGATGGATTAACCCTGTGGCTCTGTTAAGCTACCAACAGAAGAGGAGCTAATGATCACTAAACACTTTGCACACACAGAGACTGTACTGAGAAGTCATTCATCTTAGTCATCGACTGTCCTTCACTTTATCTCAACAGCTGAACAATTTTTCTGTTTCTTTCACTTCGTTCCAAATATGTCAAAATGCAGGGGTGCAAAGAGGGCAATAATATCTTTTCCATGTGGCATGGTAAACTCAGAACTGTTGCATTGTTGAATTTTTTTCTTGAGTAAAATTAGAAATAAAATAAAGTAAAACAATGCTCAAGCAAAACAACAAAAAAAAATACAGCTAATCTAAAATGCACTTGGAGTAAAAGTTTCTTAAAAAAACATACATTGTTAAATAGAATCTTTCACATGAAAGGCAGAAAGGAGGACAGGATAAAGTTCCAGAGGTGATATTACACATGTTGTCATAGATCAAGTTCATCGTTATGAGATATAAATTCACATTGCTATTCAGTCTGTGGGAGGAGAAAACTTGAAATGGTCCGTCTTCCTTTTTTTTAATTATGTCACTGCATTGATGTTTCTTCTGCTTTTATCTAATCAGTTACCTAACAAGGCTAGCAAACTATCTAGACAGGGACCTGGCAAATGGCAAATCAATAATACTATACCTAGATAGACAGCTTTTTAGCTTGAGTTATCTAAAAGCTACTTTCATGGATAAAACTGAGCATTTGATATTTTTGTCGTATTTCCTTCGCGTGCTTGTGTAAGCCTGATGCAACTTATCATTACCAGTTTCAAATGCAAATTTTTTTTGTAGTGAATTCGATGCGTGCTTAATAAAATTACTTGCTTTAAATCTGCTCAAAAAGGTACACAATAAAGCTCATGAGAGTTAATGTAGTGCAATCTCTTCTTGCTAAGCATAACATTAAAGGAATACTTCAATGTTTTTGGCAAAATAAATATTTTCCGACTTACCCAGACTGAGACAAGATGTTCAATACCATTTTCACCTCTGTATGTCCACTGGTTTGTTTCCAAAGGGTTGCATTTCGTCTTAGTTTAGCATATAGACTTGAAGTCTACAGGAGTCATTAGCCTTGCTCTCAAAGTGAAAAATAAACCTTACAACAACTTCTTGTCTCAGTCTCGGTAAATTGGAAAAAGGGTATTTTGCAGTGACTGATCCTAAGTCTAACCAAAACCATAATCTAATATCCACACTTTAATCAAGCCCTTACAAAAGTGAACAAAACAGCAAAATCTTCTCAATTTGGACAATTTTCCTCCTCTCTCTATCCTTGTAAGGACGCTTTTAACCGTACACCAACAAACACAGACGGACGTGCTGCTGAGAAATCACTTGTCTTAGTCATCATCTGGCAGTTATTTTTCATTTTCCTCAGTCTCTCATTCATCTCCTTGCTCCTCTCATTTCTTTCTAAATATATCTAAATGTTGTTGTCTTGTCCTCCCTCCATGCCTCCGTCCACAGAAAGGAGGTTCGGCTCATAGCTGTGGCCAGCTGAGGGTGGGTCAAGTCATCCTGGAGGTCAATGGTGTTTCCCTGAGGGGTCGGGAGCACAAGGATGCCGCCCGGATCATTGCCGAAGCCTTCAAGACCAAAGAGAAGGACCACATTGACTTCCTGGTAGTTGAGCCAGGACTCTAGTAGTGCACTAGTGCACTTAATGCAGCTTGGCTTAAGAAGATAGTATTGCTCGGAGGGAACCGTATGATCACCATATGATGTTGACCTCTAATCATGGCCCTCAGATCTTCTATTAAGTTTCAGGGAATGGATAACTGGAAAGGATGTGTCGGGTAGACTGCACTTTCAAAGTTTTGCACAAATTGAAGAAAGGAGACTGATTATTGCCATATCTGTCATACCTAGGTCAAATCGTGTTTGCAATGATAATTACAAATAGAGGGGTTTGCCACTCACACCTGAAGGTAAATTTGCATGAAGACCGGGGTTTCAGCTGTACAAATATTTCTATGACTTAGGGCTGCTCTGGAGGCAAAAATAATCTTTTTGGTTCAGTTACAATTCAGTCATTGCAGTTACACAATTGCAGTCAAATTAACTCATTTGAAAGACACACTCGGAACTGTGTTCACAATATGTCAAAAATATAAATGGCATTGGCCATGTTAAATGATGCAGAATGCTATGACAATGGCATTCAACATCTTGAAAGAGTAGCATGCAAGCTTGCTAGCTAGATTTCCTGGATAGCAACAGTCTAGCATGGACTGTCTGAACTTGGAAGGTCAGCTAAGTGAACTGGCTAATTTAGATAACTTACTATGGCCTGATTGCATTTTGTGTGTTAAAAGTAGAGCACAAGTTCTTGTTGTGTTCACTGGGCTTCAGTCTAATGTTAATTAACCAGAACTGTGATTCTTTGGCTTTGCCCACTGAGGTTCATTGGCTGATTTATGGTTCTGTATCTAACTATGTGTCCAAGTACACACGTGTGAGAAGTATGTGGCAGTGTCAAGTTTTTCGAACTTCCATGCTAACAAAACACAGACAAAAATGTAAGTAACTGTCTTTACATTCTCTGAGAAAGCACGTCTGCTGTTAGCCACATTCGGCAATGTCCAAAGTGACATGTGATTTTCCTTGACAAAAATTTAGTGGCATCTAGCAGTCTTTATAATTTGGGGACATGGTTCTGTGAAAGCTCAGCTCATCTCTCTTCAATCTGTTTTGTGTTATCTTCACTATAAGTGGAAATCAACTGCAAACACGGTGAAAGAAGTACAAATCGGCTTAGTGGACCAATCAGTTTTTGTGGTCTTGCACCGCTCTACACACGGTTACATGTTTGGAATGGAACATGGAGGGGTGCACGTACACTGTGGCGGCAGCCTCTCTTAGCTACAAAGGGACCACAGACACTAGAGCTATGACTGCACTTTGACACAGTGTGTGACAGTACCTCCAGATTTATTTCCACTGCATCCTCTAGTTTGGAGGCTATGCCTCGTATCATTGACTTCTATCTCAAAACAACACCAAGACAACACAGCACCTCACAAAATATGCTTTCTGATCCCTGTAACTCAGATCATTTCTGTCTCAAGAGCAGCTCTGCCTCAGAGAAATGTTTGTTGGAGTAAAACTTCATCTGCAATTGTAATTAATTGATTGAAAACGTATGTGACACTGTGTGAATTCCTGATGCAATAGTAACTGGATAAACCTCAACTATTTGGTTCTCCAAGCAAATAACAATAAGAATTTTTTGCATATACTATTTGACTCAGGTGTGGTAGAATTACCCCAAATTATCCATTAATCCCATCCCAACCAGCATTTCATGGAAAAAAAGACATTGATAAAAAATACAGCATGTGTAATACTCTGCCTTAATAAGGAGAATTTATCGAGAGGTTATATTCAATTGAAGCCTTTGGTTCTTTAATCAATATTTCTGTTGGGAGTGTGGAAATCAAACCTCCTCAATCCTCCAGTCCCCACAGGTTTGATATTTGTACATTAGCAGCTCCTTCATTTTGACCAAAAATGGTGCTTTTATTTCAAGAGCAGATATATGTTTAATTTAGAGCACAGTCATTCTATATAAATACATTTTGTAAAATCTTTAGTATTTTAGCAGCATTGCCACATCTACATTACTAGTTATTATATGGTAACATTAGTGGTATGATAGTTCATATATTTAGCTTAAAGGCATTACATGAGATGAACCCATATGACTTTTTTTTTGTTTGTTTGTTTTTTGGTAAACTGGATAGTGTACAGTGTAAGAGCAGTTGATATTTTCCAGGGGTATAACTTTACATCAATTCTATTATTTAAATTTATGCATTTACATTTTAGTTCATGTCATCTTCACAAACCCTAGAGCTAAGATCAGTCATGGTCCTGTATGAATGATCATATCCTGCACTCTATAAGGACTGAGACTCAGTAATGAACCAGCAGGCTGCTGCTGATGTACTGTTTCAGGAAACATTGTTCAGATTGGAGTATCACTATCCTGTCTCATAATTATAAAGGTGTGCACATAAGAGAAATCAGACCCAGAAACATGAAAAGGTTTTCACAGGAAAGAGCATGCACTATATCACCAGAATGTCCAAATAAAAATATCATGCTATTTGCTAACTGTGCATGAGTGGACAGCTGCCTAGTAATGCTGCCAAAATATAGCCTCTTTGTTCCTGTCATTGGAATACAGTACATGTATAAATTATATGTCAATCTCATTATTTTGCCCACACATTTATTTGTCAGTGATGCCATGCAAATTGTGTCCAAAACAACACAGTACCAACTCACCCAAAATTACTGAAGCATACTGTATGTAAGATCCCATGAAAGGTGGGACACAATGTGTTTGTCCATTCAGAATTCTGTCTGCATTTCTGCAAGATACAGCAGTGTGAAACGCTTTCAGAAAGGCAGGAGAGCCTCTCTATCCTGGAATCTCAGAGCAGAGAATTAATATTGCTCTTTGAATTTAATCCATTATTTTCCTTTATCGATACTTTTTCTTCAGCACTCATTTATTGTATTATGTCACAATACCAACAAATATATCCTCTAGAATATAAAATATTGGAGATAGAGGCTTAAAGAGGCTTTACGGTGCAAGGTGCTGGCAATTGGTGACGAAGGGGGTATCAGCTTACAAATACTCTTTTTGAAGGATTATTTTTTCTAGTCAAGACAAAAACTGAATTGTGTCAGTTGTTCTTGCAACGAAATCTTAACTAATCTGGGCCATCAATGTTTGGTTGACAACAAAAATATAACTTAGCAATACACCATTAAGCAGTGGTACATAAAGAGTTGAGTAGACAGTGACCCCCGTGTGGCAATCATCCTGATTAAAAACAAACAAACAAACAATGCAAAGAAATCAATCATATTTCATGCTTTTTTCTTGAAGAGGCCATATGTTATAACCTCCATCACGTTGATTCTAACTTCTATGATGTACACTGTGAATTTATCTCAGAGAAAGGGTAATCAGACTAATAATCAGATATAATAATCAGATTAAATAGGTGGTAAACTATTCTAAAAATGAAAAGGTAAACTGAGTTTAGGTGAGTTTACTCTCTAATACATCACTTATCATCTTTATTAATGACATAATAGACCTGTTTGTGCTGGAGTGCAGTGGTTTTCAACTTGGGGTTGTCACAAGCTAGGGGGTCCTGAGATGATTGTCGAAGGAGTCAAAAGATGATTTAAGGAATGTCTTAATATATATTTATAATATGCAAATTAATAGCTAAATTGCATGTCAGTGCTTGCAGCAAGGGGTCCTTAGGGGACATCAGTTTGTTTCTCAGTGTTGCAAGATCCAAAGGTTGAAAACCACTGCTGTCAAGAAGGACAATCAGTGGCATGTGCTTTTGGTCTGCCCCTTCACAAAGGGTTGCTCTGTTAATGATGCTGAGAAGATATTTTAATATTTTTTTTTCATAATTCTAATAGTAATCCCAAAGTTATACAGTAGAATGCAGTAACCCCAATCGAGAAAATAATAACTACGTTATATACAGGTATTTTGTGATCATTACAGTCATATTTTTGTACTCAGATTACACAATCCCACTACTGTGAGAGAGAATAGCAAACAAGAGAGGAAGTGGGAGCTGAGTGACAGGATGTGAGTCATGCCAAGGTGTTGATGGTCTGATACTCAGCATCATTATTAATGTTTACACATGCATTATATTCTGAATGCTGTATAAATGAGATTATGTTTTTTGTGAATGCAGTCTGTCTAGAAATGATATATCCTACCCCTGTATAGAAAAAAGGATTGTATATAGATTTATAGATGTGTATATAAATGGAAAGAGGTTAGACAGTTTTGTCCGACTTTATCAGAATTATATAATTCCTTTGTGGCTGATGTAGCTGCTAACATCTCCTATGTGTCCTCTCCTCCCATCTCCCATCAGACCTATCACACTGTAAAAAAAAAAAAATTCATCTTAACATCTTTTACTGTAGCATTGGACCTTAAAATCACATTTTTTTTAAAAAAGTGATAACCCTGCCAAAAAGGTGAGATGTTACCACTGGTTTCCAATAGAGCAGAATAAGGCAAAATAACACAGGAAGAAACAACAAAATCCTTCTACTTGAATATCAGTGGTGTTGAAAGTAGGAGTTTTGATCAAGCGAATATATATGGATTATTGTTTTTTTGTTTTTTTTTTTAAATGGGCTGACTAGTTGTATGCAAGTGCTTCATTCTGCACCTGTCTTGCTAAAATAGCTGTAGCGTAGGTGAATGAATCATACACCAACATTAGATGACAGAGAAACCAGCACAGTGATTTGTTAGGACATCAAAAAGAGAAATGAGGATAGAGCAGAGATTGCAAAACAGTCCATTAATGAGACGTATTGCAAACAGTGATCAAAAAGTGCAAAATGGTACAGAGATTTCTGCAGTGGTGATGGTCTTAGAAGCTGAAATGTCTGCTATAACTATTACACTTTTTGACCCCTATGGGGATCAGTTGCCCAAACCAGGTCAGTCAGTTTGTTGTCTCTCAAGCCAGACTATTTCATCCACAATCTTCAAATGCTGCGCAGATCGGTCTGTAATTCAGCCTGTTCAATTTTGAAAACTGGAAAAAAAAAACATTTCTGCTCAGCAGCTGGCTAGCTAGGCTTGGACTAATTTGGGTTCCAGTAGGAGTTATTTATGCGTCTGCACGGGGGATACCGAAGTGAGGAAATGACTGGATATCCACCTTTTTTCGCTCCTCATTTTCAGCACCTCCAGAGTACAGACTGTTCGGCAGAAGCACTTGGAAATTGCGGGAGCAGACAGATCTGGCTTGAGAGACTAGCCAGTTCATTATCAGACATTTAACTCCCAACACCAAACAGCTCTCTTCTCATATTAATACTTGCTCCTTCAATGTTACCTTGTCACTAGTTTGTGTAAGGCTTTCTTTACACCGAAAGCCAGCTAACCTAAAGCCAGCAAAAGTTCAGCAATCTGTAGTGGGTCTATTCTTTTTAACTATGTGGTTAATGCCAATTAAACATTCTTCATACAAGTTGACATACTGGAGCGCTGTCGAGAAAAGTTAACCTTTAGATTAGTCACTTCTCTTTTTTTAGTTGCCCTGAAAAGTAACTTGCAGCATTACAAAGTTACTCTTTATCTGTTAGAGTCCTGCTTCAAAATATGATGGCTTTTGCAGCCAGAAATTCTGATAATTGTTTTAAATCACAATACAAGAATATTGCTCTGTTTTTAAAGCAGCAAGCCAATCACATTTTTGAAATGGTTAGTTTACATTTTTCAATTTGCAGCATTGTTGTCTGCATGCAGTGCTATGGGATTATCTATACCAAAAATGAAATAATATAAAGGAAAAAATAAAATAAAATGTTATAATTTTAAAAATTAACAGGCAGATTTATAAGAGTTGAAAAATATTTTAGGTTATTAGTTGCCATAAAAAGCAATCTGAGCATCACTATTGGTAACAATGCAGTGAGTGATCTGACTTATTTCAAGATCACTACTTTTATAATAATAATCAAACTTTCTCAGACACAAGTGAAGTTTTGTCACCCTGCTGGCAAATTCCTTTATTTATTTCCAGATAAACAAGATTTGAAGGTTCCATAAAAGACTACATGACTTGTTAAGATGAAGATTTTTTTTTTGCAGTGAAGTACTAGAATATGGAACGATCACATATGACCCCTCCAATGTAACCTCAGTATCTTATCTGCAGTCTCTTCATTCTCTGTTGTATACAGGTCGTTTGTCTGAGAGAAATATGGCAATACGCTGTCAGAGAACGGTGCTGGACTATAGCAGAGACACAGCTTCTGCACAACAAGCTTCTGTAGTGCATCTACAGTACTTGGCACATAGGGAGGGGGGCATAATCAAATGATGGCCCCCCCTGGCAAATGCTTGACACTGTTTTTCTCAAGTCTGCACACATGCATTTGGAGAAAAGGAATAAAGACTTTAAAACTCGTGCACTGTGGAATTCCCTCTGTACGTGCTTGGCAAGGTAGCTGTGTTGGGGTTATATAAGTCGATTTTTCTGTTGTATTCCACAGGGTGCTACCTCAGCAGACATGGACATGGTTTTAGATGTTGTGCGCTTTGTCTGTAAAAAAAAAGAAATACTGGTTTCCATAGTGTTGAGATGACTCAGAACATCTCATACCGCCTCTCTCCCTGTGGCCTTGAGCACACTACAGGATTGCATAAACGCAGGTTGTACCAAGAAGACGGCAGAGCCCTACTGCCACAGGATTTCTAAAAGGAAATATAATGGCTTGGCTGCAACTGTTCACTCTTCAGGCAGATTAATGTTCGCTATGCAGGTGGGATTTTATTGCTGGGAACAGATGAGAGGATTTCAGGATTTGAATATTGAGCTCTGACAAAACTATGAAACATCGTCCTCATGCGCTGATTGGAAATCCAAACAATTCAAATCATAATTCCTTTTTGTTCTTGCTCTATCACTTATGCCATGCCATACAAAATCATGCTGATCAAGACGTCAGTGCAGCTATTGTGGAAAATTACTCTAAAAATAGTCCCAGTGACTGCCGAGTTCACATGCTTCAAAGCTCTCACAGTAGATGAGCTTCAACAGCTTTCATCACATTATGTGGCAAAGGCTCTCTCCAGTGGCCTCATATGGTATTACTGCATCAGTTTTTCAATGTCCTGTGATACTGTCATTGCAAATATTAGTTATTTATAGATTGAGAATGCCTCTTTTCAAGGGAGCCAAAAAAGCAGCATCAAGGCAAACTAAAAAGTTTAATAAAACAACTAACTCATAAGCAAAACTACAAGCAAATATTAATATTCAGTACAGCAATGGCATGCTGTAGCAAGGATAAATCATTGTAGCTCCTGACTGACTGCTTCATTCAGTTTCAACTCATAGAAAGACAGAAAGCAGTGTGATAAAAAACTCAGCGACAAAGTTCAAGTTAAATGGAAGCCACTTTATTAGCTTAACATACATAATTGCAGCAAGTACTGTTCATGGATGTTCACATAAAATCATAGACCTCTGGTTAACAGTGATATCTCTCTTCATATACAGTGGGCTGCTAGTTACAAAGAAACACTACAACGATAACCAATAACAATGTGTACAATGACAACAACATTATGGTCAAACATAGGGAACTGAAAGGAAACTGAATCTCTACAGGAAAAAAAACAATTCTAAGCATGGAGACAATGCACCTGGACAGAGAAAAACAATTACATTTTTGACCATCTTTAAAATCATTAGTCCCCCAGCATTATTCATACACTACAGCTGAATTTGCCATGTAAACTGCTAAATAGGTATATGCTGGCTATCTATTTTCACCAATAATACAAGAACATGCTCCAACAGAATACAGGAAAATGTCAGACCATTTTCACTGGTATGGGAGAGATTACAATGAAAGTTATGAGAAATATTGGTTAAATCCATACACAGCAAATGGGTGAAATCAGCAAGTCTTTTCAGTGAGAAATGAAATATCAAAGATGACTAAAAGCCAATTTGTGCCTTAATAACTCTGAAGGATTGAAGTGACAGACCTAGAATGTGATGTGTACATTCACAGCAAATCAAATCATTCTTCAGTTTTAGCCCAGTCTCATCCAATCATCTAATCTAATTCGCATTCACATTATTTTTTGAAAGAAAGGGAAATAATCCTGAGAAAGTCCCCATCCACAATACAGTCAACCTTCTACACAAATCCAATCCCTGCTCTTCTAATAAAGTTTAATAGACTCAGCAAGGGGGCATCTACACACTCAGAAGTTTCAACACATGGTAGCTCAAAACACAATTTGGTTCATGATTTAACTTGCTGACTGAAACATATATAGCATTAAGACTATAAGTGGGATATGAGTGAAATACATGTTATTTTTTCTGATGTCACGCAGAGGGAAGGAGAACAATAGTTATGGCTTGGGCTGTGTATACTGTGCTGTATACCTGCTATAGGAGCGATGAAAGAGAGCACTACAGAAAGTTCTTAGCTTGCCTGCTCTTGTTTCTCCAAGTCTTTGAGGGCTTTTAGAAGGCGTACTGGGGTGAAGATTTCAGTTGATCCTGAAACACAAAATGACAGAAGAAAATCATTAAGGGTGCCTTCAGACAGATTTTTCTTTTTTTCACTGTGCGTGAAGGTGCTGCTTTCATTTCAGCCTCACACCTCCACTCCCTTCACCTCACATCCTGTCCAGTCAACTCGGATTTGGTCACAACAGAAGTCCGTACAGACAGAGCTGCTGTGTAGCTTATCATGCTATTACCGCAACACTTAAGCCTTCAAATGACAATGGCATCTGGCTTTGTTATGACAGCAAGTGGCAAAATCTCTCCTTGTATTTTGGACAACAAGAAAGACAGCACATGCAGCCACAGGATAGCAGAGAGGGAAGCTAAACTGATAAGAGGATGAAATGTTGGCACGTTAGCTAATATATCCTCATTTCAAAGCAAGGCACGTGCGTGTAACTGTTTTACATATCAGATCATCTCTGGTCCTACTCTAAAACCATGCGGCCAAGAAGTCTGAATGCATTTTGCTGTTTTTAACATTGGAGCAAAAACCTCCATCCGAATACAAACCCCTCATTCATATAATTAGAGGATAATAATCTGTAACTACTCCATCAAGTTTTAGCAATACTGTCCTGTTGGTCACATGATGAGAGTACATGTCAGGAGGGCAGCACACACGGATTGCTTGTTACTTATGGGGTTTAGATTTTGCTGTGAAATTGCATGATTTTATATTGCATGATGGAAGTTTGTGTGTGTTTTTTTTTGTCCTAATACTCATAGTGTTGATTGCATGCCCTCGTGTGGAATGTGTCTAATGTGATAATTGCATGATCACGTGGGGAATGTGGGAAGTAATCACGTGTGGAAGGAACTGGTTTTGGGCTTTTGAGGAGACAGGGGTACGACAGTGTGCGGGAGACGAGAGACGGGAAAAGAGGTCGGTGGAGTAGACAGCCAGACGCCAAGCAGCTCCGGAACGAGAAGGGAGATTCGGTGTCCTCAAGGGAGAACGGGGAAAAGGGCAGTGGCCGGTTGGAGTGACCAAAACACCAGAGAGGAGACGGCGCAGTATTCCAGAGAGGCCCCTCGGAGTGCTGGAAGCCTTCAGGACCCACGCAACACGGAAACCACGGACCTCGGAGAGACAACTCCTGGACTTGCTAGAAGCCTTCAGGGCCACGTAACACAGAACCAAATGGACTTGCCAAAGACATTGACTGGACACTGAGGGTATTTCTTGTTTGTAAATATTTTAGGACTCTAGTTTTAGTTATCAAGGATTTTACTACTGTTCTATTTAACCGT
>OMLF01026792.1:8449-21926 GCA_900302615.1 Holocentrus rufus | reverse complement strand
AGACTGATTGTACGGAGTTGCAATAATCCAGCCTAGAAGTAACAAATGTGTGGACTAGTTTTTCTACATCTTGGAGGATGTGCCTGATTTTTGCAATGTTATATAGGTGAAAAAAGGCAGTCCTTGAAGTTTGTTTCATGTGCAAGAAAAAAGTCTAAGTATATATCAGGTTTTGCATCTGTTTCTAGGTTCCTGTGTTTGAAGATAAATTGGTGCTGGTTTAGGGCAGGACGTGATCGGTTTTCTCTCTAATAATTGCAATTTTATCATTAAAGAAGCTCATGAATTACTACTGAGAGCCATAGGAATACACGGATCAATAGAGCTATGACTCTTTGTCAGCCTGGCCAAAGTGCTGAACAGAAACACAGGGCTGTTTTGGTTTTCCTCTATTAATGATGGGTAATAGCTGCCTCTGGCATTACAGAGGGCCTTCCTATGTTTTAAGACTATCTTGCCAGAATAATGGCGATTCTTATTCCTTAAATTTAGCTACAATACTACCAGATACACATCCAGTGAAGACATAATTGCCTAATGGTGTGTACTGCAGTAATAGGAATTCAAACAATTTTTAAAAATGGTCCGATAGAAGAAGATTATCAAATGTTCAATTTTGCCAGAACAAGGTCAAGGGTGTCATCAAAATAGTGAGTGGGTTTATTTACTCTCTGAGAGAAGCCAATTGAGTCTAATTATAGAGGCAAACGCAGTGCTAAGTCTATCATTATCGAATTCCACATGAATATTGATATCACCTACTATAATTACTTGATCTGAACTAAGTGTTAAACCTGAAAAAAATCTGAGAAATCACATAAAAGCTCAGGGTAAGGAGCGTGGTACACGAAATAGAATATGCTGTACTGTTCTCCAGGTTGGATGTGAAAGACTAAGAACAAGGCTTTCGAATGAGTTATGATTGAGTTTAGACCCAGAGTTGATTAATAGGCTTGAGTTGAAAATGGCTGCAACTCCACCTCCTCGGCCGGGGCCTCGAGGAATGTGAGTATTAATATGACTGGGGGGAGTGGATTCATTTAGGCTGACATATTCTTCATGACACAGCCAGGTTTCAGTAAGACAAAATAAATCAATATGATAATTTGATATTTACTAATACAGCTTTAGATGACAGAGATCCGATGTTTGAGAAACCACATTTAATTCTCCTATTTTGTTCTGCTATTGCAGCGGTGTTGATTTTTATTAGGTTTTAATGTATAATGCCTCTTCTGTTTACTTAAGTGGTCGTGGCTAGACACAGTCTCTATGGGGTTTTGGGTGGGTAACTGCTCTAATGGAAGCACATGAAGCATGTAGGACTGCAACTCTGCCTCCTGGTCTCAACTCAGGGTTGTCATGGTTTGGTCGGCTAATAAACCAGCCAGATTACTAGATATGAGACCTGTTCTATTTAACGTGATGTATGCCATCTCTCCTAATGAAAGCCCATCTTGTTTGCTGGACAGCCAGCGGTTGAGTGATGACATGCAGCTAAACATGTCATCACTGGTCAGATTTGCCGAGGGCCCAGAGAAAACTATGGAGTCCGACATTGTTTTTGCATATGTACACTGACTCAACATTAATTTTAGTGACCACTTATTAGCATAATTGGGGGTCATGACCGCCAACATGACTAAAAAATTTTACTGTATTCCGCTTATCCTTTTCCAGCAGTCCTACGTCACCCTCTCTGGCCCCAGGAATACATTTGTCTATGGTCGTCGGTGTCGGTAACTTCACATTTCTCAAGTTAGAGCTGCCAATGATCAGAGCTGGTTTCTCAGCAGGTATTTCGCTGAGTGGGGAGAACCTGTTTGTAACATGAACTGGTTGGTGATCTGTAGAGCAAAAAATGCTATTTGTAACGCTGGGAACCAAAAATGAGACGGTGATGAGTGGGTCATGTGTTCAAAGATCACCCAAAGGAGAGCAGGAGGAAGTAGTGTCCAATTTGTGCTATTTTCACATGATCCAATTTGTTTTGGAGGAACATAATTCTATGCATAATTTGTATCCATAATACACAATCTGTGTTGCAGCCTTTGTGCTCATTTCATGAAACTTAATGAGACTGTCCTGTTGCTGTGCAACTATCCAATTAGTGTTGCATCGCTAACCTGATGCAAGAAAGAGCATCATGTTTAAAATAAAAAGGGACAAGAGAAAGTTGCTGTTGAGGAAGATGATGAGAAGCACTTTTCAGATCAGGAGGGATTAAACGAATCGCCAGCAAACTGCAAGAGCCTGAACTTACTTGGCATTGGTCATCTTTTCTCTGTCTGACACTGTCATTATATACAGCATTGTTGAAGTTCAGGCATGTTTAACTCGGGGCCCCCAGGGCTGCAACCCTATATGTGGCACCTCAAAAATGCAAGGTGGATAGTTTGAAGGAGACGTGCGCCTGCCAAACCAAACCATGGAAATAACTGAAAAAGGCACAGACAGCCTGAGGCAACTCATAGTGACTGTATCTTATCCTGGTCTGAACTCATAACACATATTTGAAAAAGAAAAAAATACAAAAAATATCTGACAGCTGATTGATTTTTGCCTTTAAATAGAGGATTTCTATGTTCTGACCTGTCATTTCTGTGCTTTCACATCACAAGAAACTCGATGGATTTCCCAAACTCTGGTTTGAAATACACATTGTGTGTTTCATTTCATTTATGTCGAGTGCTGTCACACGTCGGCTCTGATGCACGACACTTCTTGGTTTTCAAAACAATTTTGTTTTTTTGAGACACTGTCAACTAAACAGCACTGTACCGAAACCTCACTTTACATGCATCGATTGATGAAACTTCCCGCTGCTATTTCCCCTGAAGCCTCATGTCTGCCTCCTGTCACCGCACTGTCCCCTCCTCCCCGTCTATTTTTGTTGGATTGGAGCGTCATGTCATACACAATATTACAGCTACATTAGAGCTTGATTGACTGTTTTTATCCTGCTCTGATCAAATTAATCTGGATGGGTCCGAAACAATGAATGATGATATAACAATCTGGGTGCCGGCCACTTGTCGTTCCAAAAATCAATTGATACTTGGCCAGAACAAACGGCTGAACAGACAATCCAATTGGGTGTGACTGTCCACTTCTGGATCACAGTTATGAGGCTGCTAAGGCTCATCTCCTTTGTCCTCTGCATACCAAATAACTCCACATTTTTCATACAGTCAAAAAAGAAATTTAAAATTCTAGGATTTCTTAAAAATGTATTTCATGAAGACATTTTCCGTTTGGTTGCAGAGTTTTGTTTATTTTGGAGTTTTTGTCAGATTTTGTCTTTAAATAGTTTTCTGTAGTTTTGATGTAAGTTGTAGTTTTAGTGTACTATAATAACCTTGCTTGGTGGTGGCCTTCATGATAGTTCTTCATACTGTAGGAACCGTTGGAGATGTAACATCATATCACTTTCACCTTGGACAAACAGCCGTCCCAGCTAATAAGCAGTGACTTCTGTTGAGTTATACATAAGTTTATGATTAACTCTATTTGGACCAACGATTTATCTACCGGTTCTGACTCATTTTGTTTGAGGGGAGAAACTCAGGAGTGTTTCTGCTTCACCTTACAAAAGCATCTTAAGCATTACGATTGTTTTGACAGCTTTAATTTAGTAACGAGTTACAGAAAAAAGGGATTCAGTGAATGTTTATTATTTAAACATAACTTTAGGTAATAAATGAGCTATTTCCAGATGAAGATAATGTAGGAATGCAGTGTTTGTTTACGTGTGTTTTTGTAGTTCTATACTTATGAGGACATAATTGAAGAAAATCCTGCAATATGAGGACTTTTTGCAGGTCCTCACTTCTACAAGGTTTTAGCTCAGGGTTACAGTTTGGGTTTAGGGTTAAGATTACAGCTAGGATTAGGTTTAGGATAAAGTAAAGCTAATGGTTTAGGGTTTAGTGAATGAATCCCAGTCGATGCAGGTCCTCACACATATGGAAGAACAAACAAGTGTGTATGTGCTTGCGTAAATGAAAAGTTGCACAAGTGTATTAGCCTCAAGTAACCTCCCACTGCGCTCTTCATGCTGTCTAAATTTTGCTGCTGTTTTTTTTTTTTTTTCCAGAATCATATGCAAGCATGGTGCATTGATTTTTGTTCAGAATACCACTGTGTGTTCACTTTGCAGATCAGATTGCTTTCCCCAACGGAGGTGCATGCCTGTAAAAATAAAGTTGTTGAGAAAGCTGCATTGCTGATGCTGGTACAGAGACTGAATGGAAGCAAGAGGAAAACACAAACAAAACAATCACACTACTCCTGAGTATTCGTCGGGCCTTAGACTGCACCACTTCCATTAAAATCAACTGAGTGACATCATCCTCAACCGAAGTACAAGAGATGAGTCAGAGTGTCTTTCTGAGGAGCCAAACGTGGGAACGTTTAGTTTGAGGCACCGGCAGCCGTGCAGCCAGACAGCCAGAGGTGGTTGTGTGACTGAGTTGAGGGAAATTGTCCATCCTTATTCTGCGACAGTCGGGCGCGCAGATAAATGACTGGATGTGATTAATAGCTTGTCATGCTGATTCTGGGGCATGTAGGGCATCGTCGGTGCTTCCAGGACGACTTGCTGCAAAGCAGGAGATCTAAGATGTGGCTACCGTTTAGAACCCAGTTCTTTTAATAATAAACCACACACACACACATACACGCACGATTTTGGACGAGCATCTGTGTAACTTTTAACCTCGCTCATTAAATGCAAATCCTGAGCTTATCCCGAACTCATTACCTGTGCTTCTACTGCACTGCTTTTTTACCATAATTTCTTCAAGTGCATCCCATCTTTCTCCTTTCCCAGTATTCCCACAATGCATGGAATTTATTTATTTATTTAGGGTTTACCTTCACTTAAATGAAGATATTGATTGATCAGGATGTGTTTTTGTATTTATAAGTTCATGAATCTATACTGTAATAAACCATATTGTAAATAAACATTCAGAGCAGTGTTCGAATTCCTGTTTACGCTGTATATTTATATGTCGGGGTGCTTTGTGAGCATGGTGTGTATGAGAGCATGAATACAGCAGTGCACTCACATGTTTGCATGTGGCTAAATGATAGCAAAGTCTTCAGGTAGCTGCCACTCTTCACACTGAAATGACCTCTTGCTTCAACTAATACTCACCAGCACCAACCTTTTACTTCACATGCAAGCCTGTAAGTGTGTGTGTGTGTGTGTGTGTGTGTGTGTGTGTGTGTGAGACTGACAAAAATTTGACACGTTTTCATCTTCCCTTCATCGTGTCTGCCGTGAGCTTAGGATGAGCTTAGTTTTTTAAACGGTGCGTCACATTACATTTACAAATCCACCAAAGCAGACCGAACCAGAAATGCTATTTTTCACGTTGCACCATGGGACGGGCTGAGCAACACGCTGTGGGTTCAAGGTCAACTGTTGGATCACCTTATATGTGCACTACTCGGCCTAAAACTGGGTATTTTTATTGTTTGATCATCTAATGTGGGTGATATTTAGCCTGAAACTGTGTATTTTAATTAGTTTTGTCTGTTAAGTGGTGTTGGAGGTGAAGGTGATCCACAGAATGTAATACGGCTAATCTGTTTGTTTGTTGCACCCTGGCTGACATCATACAATAACATGAGAGGCAATTTGTCCTCAGTCATTTTTGGGACTTTCTACCAGCAGGCTTTGTGGTGGTTGTTATTTTAAGAGCACTGGCTTTCCATGTCACGTACAGAAAGGTCCTAGAGCCAAAAAAAAACAAAAAAGAAAAACATTACACAAGGAGGGCACCCAGTCCCCCCGCTCCCCCCCTCCCGAAGGTGATCCACAGATCATACCACTGTCACCATACACTAGTTTGCCCTCTCCGGTCTCTCTGTTTGTACAAAACAGCAAACTCACGCTGTTATTGTTGTAGTTGGGGAAGAAATAGCAGGGACTTAGTCACGCTGCAGAAAAAGTACCTAAGGGGAATCCACTTCATCCAACAGGCAGCTCAGCTACAGTGTATTAAGAGATGAGGAGGATGAGCAAGTTTGGGTTGATGGGCTTTCACAGTAAATGGCCTCAGTTCTCTTCCTTCAAAATATCCTCAAGCCGGTTTTGGGGAAAAACATTTTTGCTCTGTGAACTTCTGTTTTGAGCTCTGTGACAGAGATCTGTGACACTAATATGTTACAACATCCATGATAAGACTAAATAAAAATAAGTGCAGACAATTACACATTATTAGAAATTTCATTGCCTGTTTATTGAAATATAACCATGCTGTACAATGTTAGTAACAACACCAAAAGCCGTCTAATTAAAGGTCATATATTTATTTTGCCCCAATAATCATACTGGATGCTTTTTTTTCTAAACATCTTAAATGAGTGGCTGGGTGCAAACAGGATGCAGAGAAAAGAAAACAAAATATATATTTATATCAACACACAGGTGACAAATATTAGAGTGTGACATTACCAAAGACCTTTTCAAAGTTGTTGCTCAGATAACTTTTGTCAGGCATCCCAGCTTTGGACAGCCAGCCAGCCAGCATCATATTGAGCAGAGGAGGCAGGTCCATTCATCACTAGCTGGTGCTGTTCGCACAGCAATGATACATGGGCCACTGATGGATATGGGTCAGTTTTATTGGCCAGACTGATAATCATATTTCTTCTTCTCTGTGCATGAGGCCATGAGGCTCCGCGACAAGTCATGTCATGTAGATGTTGGATCCCCGGGAGGTTTGAACTGAAGGGTCCAAAGGTGTCGAAGCTCTCCCCTAAGATGTCGCCGCATTAAAATATTAATCGAGGTGGAAGTTCTGAGGACACGTCTCTTAGGATTTAATGTCAGTGTTCACATGTCCTACCTATTCTGGGGAAAACTGTTCCCTTGGACCTTGTATGACATGTTGCACTTGGGATTAAGTATATGCCTTGACATAAAGCAGATTTAAGGTGTTTTTATGGACAAATAGGACTTTGACATGTGTTACTCATGCTCATCAGACATTCACAAAGTAACTTTTCCGGCCCAAAAAAGGAGCTCCTTGAGGCAATATAGCAGCACCTGTAAACCTCATTTTCTGCACCATTTTGAAAAGCGTGGAAAGTCTGTGCAGGAGTGGGCGCGACCAAATGATTCCCCACTTCCAAATAATAAAATACTTGGTGGTACATGCATTCATTTTGCGTTTCCCATAAATGCTACTTTTCACAAAGAGGATGTTGCCATTTATCCTTCCTCCTTCCCCGACGTTGCTTCACTCAGTTTAAAGAGCAAGAAGGAAGGTAGGAGGTGATAACAGCCCCTGATAACCACCCATATGTGCTCAGACAAGGTGAGCTGACATTAAGATGAAACTCTGCAGCTACAATAGTGGAATCAGAATAAGGCTTTGTTACCAAATCTGACCTATTGGCACACAGTGTGTAGAGCCTGTTAGAGGCTGCCAGTCTGCTCTGTGATGGCTTTGTGCTAATAATGTGTCAAAGTTAATGTGGTGATTGATTGATTGATTATGTAGAAATGCTCCACACAGCACCTTTAAATAAGCAAGTGATCGTTTTTGTTCACTCAAACTTTGCTGGATGATTTACAAGATACTCAGCTGTATTATAATATGAAAATATTAGGTATTTATTATAATGTCCTCTGGCATATCAATTTCATTTATAAAAGGCAGGCCTCAGTCGTGTTTACCTCATTGTCAAGTTGTATTTGCCATGTCTTTTTGAATAAAATGACAGCAACTACAGCAGGGAACTCCAAGCAGCTGCGGACCCATTCAAACAAATGCATTGAAAGCCTATTAGCGATGTTGCGTTTTCCCCATTGACAAGCCTTGTCTTTTGTTAGCTGCAACTAATTCATCTTTGTGTTGAGAGTAAAGAGCCACTAAGTACACAAAATACACAATGCAAGCTCACAGATTATCCCTCATTTCAACAGTATGACAACTGTCTCTTTGCAAAAACATGAGAGAAAACAATGCAACTCATGCCCCCCTGAAAATGTCCCTGTCAAAAAGTGCAAAAGGGAAAAAAAATTCTGATTCAAGCAAGTTTTCCTGTTTTAACTCTTGAAGTGAGACTAATTGGTGAAAGGAAGAAAGAACCACATGCACAGCCCATGTGCACATCAACCAGCGCTCTTTCTAAAACTGGTGAACCATTAAAACCCCAATACGCTCTTTTCATCGTCAGTCCAACCTCAGTCAACAAACATGTATCTAAAATGTTGTGCATGTGAATCTGGACTGTTTACCCAGTGCCATTATGACCATTTGCAAAACCTGTTCCTGGCATGAGGGGCGGGGGAGGCTCAATGAAAAAGAATATTTGGACGGACTTGGGTATGGAGATCACAAGATCTTGAAAACACATCAAAATCCACTCAACATCTCAGTGTGTTAATGTACATTCACTTTGTCTCTTTGTTCCTGCAACCAACTTTATGAATTACTTACTCCTTACATCGAGATGCATTTAACAAAAAGGTAAATATGGCATGAAAATAATTACTGACGCCGCTTCCTCTACTGTAATAATGTGACTCTTTGCATTTTCCTCCAAATAAGCCTACTATGGCAGTTTCCATTTGTATTCAGGTACATGGTGTAGTCTTGTGGGAGTAAAATCCTCTCTGCCCAGCCACACAACTTCCTCCGGCTTGAATGCGACCTACTATTTTAAGAAATGAAGACAAAAATGTGTTATTGTAATGCTTAAAAAAATATTGCATATTAAAATACAACTTACCTGTAGGCAGTCTAACCATCTTTATGCAGCTTGTTTTCACCACATGCAGTCCAAAGGATAAATAGTTTTACCATGATATACCACCTGAGCTGCTTCCTTATCATCACCTATTACATCTTCCTGCAGTCTGCTTCACACTATTAGTGTGCTGTGATGTTGGGAGTAGCAGTGGGCGCTCCTGTCACTGATGTTTAGTCACTGAGTGGGGAGTCGCTCGGTACAGTGTGCTTCACTCTGCCTGTTGTTCAGCTCCTATAAAAGCAGGTTTTGACAGGCGCTGTTTACCTCTTTTTTGCTTTGCAGGCAACCGCTGAAGTACTGCTAGGGTCCACTGTGTGGGAGTGAGGAACGCTGAATGAGTATCCGCCGTAGGAGGCCCAAATTGACATTCCCTCAACAACCAAACAATGTCATGTTCGTATGTTTCCAATCAGTGCTGTGTTAAACTTCTTTTGTCTTCGGTTATTGAAACTATACCGACGTGGAGGAAGTGCAGCTCGTCATTAGAAAGACCTGCTTGTGAAAATCACATAATCACAAAATACAAACGATTGTATGACACCCAAATCAGTTTTTACTCTTTTCTCTTTACTCTTGTCTCTTTTATCACTTTTATACTCTTAAAATGAAAAAATCTGTTTTGTGAAAATAACATTATTCAAAGTTTATGGAAGTAACCTTTTTTCCTTTTTTTTTACCTTCCTAGCTATGGTAGCTTATTCAGCATAAGTAGATAAATCTACAGTTTAGTCAGTGTAGTCAAGTCCTTTACTTAACTGTGAAATCAGCAGTTGATGTTGTGTAGCCTGACAAAGACAATACTTCTTTTGAGTTAGATTTCTTGTTGACTCATATTTGAATAGCCAGCTTTAAGCCTTTGAACAGCTGTTTGGAGTTAAAATCTGTCTTAAAAGCACTGGATGTGACTTTTGATGTGCATCATATCCTTGTTGGTTTTGTCTGTGGTGCACTGCAGGCAGGAGATATGTGAAACATCAGCACCGAGGCTCTGGCATTTGCATTTTGCCACTGCAATGTAGTTAATATATTTTTACCCGAAAATAAATTCTGTAACCTGGCATATAGTCCCTCTATTCTGTAATACTTTATAAATTAGCTGATTTGATGAGCTGCCAAAGGGTAATTAACGAAATCCATAAACACCCTGCAAATCATAAATTAATGCAGAAAAAATGCATCGTAGCACAGACAGCCTTTTTAGATTAGAATAAAGTCAATAAAATCATTTCCTGAAAAAACAAAAAACAAAACATTATTTTACCTTTCTCTTTTTGCATTGCAGCTCCTAAAATCTCGAGCAACAGCCATGCTTTTAATACTCAAACCAAGCTTTGAAGGCAATAAAACACTCCACGGGGCGGTTTGAACACTGTTTGGCCTCTGAAAACTGGAGCGTTTGAAACACGTGCATCTGACACTTGTAGGGTTTTTCTGGCTGGTGTGGCAGATCCTTTATTACTGTCTGCTTTGATGTATTTGATATTCATTGTCATCCTCTTTTTTTCTGATCCTTTTTTTTTCTTGATTTGCAACCATGTTTGGAAGTCTGTTAATACTTTCTTCACAGTTTCTCCTGCAGTATTTGGAACAGCAAAAGCACACAACAAAAGTTCACCATGGTGTTTGCGTTGTCAACAGCAGAAAGTCAGACCAGGCAGCTGCAGAGGAAATGTGTGCTGGTTTACCAACATGGCCGCTTGATTATGCTAGAAGACTTCTGCAATTTAACTTTAACTTTAACTTTATTCATTCACTCAGCAAAAAACTTTTTAAGCAGGAAATTATACCCAGAAGACTGTATATATATAT
This sequence comes from Holocentrus rufus, assembly GCA_900302615.1. Taxonomy (NCBI): domain Eukaryota; kingdom Metazoa; phylum Chordata; class Actinopteri; order Holocentriformes; family Holocentridae; genus Holocentrus; species Holocentrus rufus. Next base: position 11,345 of record OMLF01026792.1, on the reverse strand, counting down.
ATAGTATATATAGTAAGCGACTAGCTACTGACGTCTGCCCATTTTCATCATTGATTTTTTATTTCCACTTACTGGACTTCATAGATACTAGCTAATGTGGATAATCCCAAGCCAAATTAACAATGCATCTATGGAAAAAAATCTGAGTAGCCTAACTTGCTCATTGTCTTGTAAAAAAAGAAAACTTTAAAGAGAAAAGTAAGAAGTAGCTCAGATTACTGAATGCACATAACAGTGAAAGTAGTATATGAACACAGGAAATGACTTAGAGTTGAACCGTCTCTTCCTAGGATTCGTTAACCAACAAACATTGACCCAGATATATTTGGGCTCTTAAGATCCGTTCATTTGTTGTTACGTTTCTCAGTGGGAAATCGGTGAAATGATAAAAATCCCACAACAGAGGATCAGGGGCCGAGCTGCATGCCTTCGTATGGGGGATCCAAGTGGCCTCCTGCAGTTCCTACAGCTCTGCTCTGAAATACAACCCAATTTATTTCAACCAGGGGAGTCATCTCCATTGCATAAGACATATTCACCCTCTGAGGCTCTTATATATTTGGCCACAAATTACTCTTATAGGCGAAAAGTATATTTATTTGATTATAATCCTTTTTTCATCTTTGCTACCACACATGCTGAAATTTATTTGTGGTTATTTTGTGGGTGGATAGCAGCTGTGATGGCTGCTGTATGAGCAGAGAGCAACAAAAATACAGAGGTAATGGGGACATTTTAGACATACTGCACCACTAAGCATAACCCATAGAGAGTCATAGATGTTGGGGAGGTTCATTGTGTTCATATTTACACTGCATGGTTACAATACAGTTAATGTGTAGTGCATAAATGCTGTTCATGCTTTGTAATGCAGAAAGACATTTACACATTCAATTGCATTTTGAGTTGAAATTAAAACATGCAAGAATGAAGGCTACTGCAGTGAGCTCAGTTGTTTTAAGGTATCAGTAACATTAAAATATATTGTTTAGGATGTGTAATGCATCTTGTTAATTACAAGGATATATGGTTTATAAATGCTGTATATGCTCTATAATGCAAAAACCGAAGTGGTTGGAAATGCCTACATTAAATATTTACTATGTTTTTGAAGTGAAACTAAAATATTCATTGTTTTTAAATGTGTTGTATCATACCCAGATGAAGCAGTGGAAGTGTGAACAGTCGCATTGCTACTCGGGAGGTGACAAGAAAAACAGCTTAAGCTTTGGAAACATAACTCAAACAAGAATCAGTCCATAACTCATTAGATGGTCCATGCATATAAAGCAGAGCAGACATTAATTCTTCCGCAGGGCCAGCCAGACGACCTGGACCAGCACACCACCGCTACATTCTGCCAGTAGTCTGTCTCCTCTGATGATCAATGGCAGTGAACATGAGGCATCGGGAAACTTGCCTTCACAAACTTTTGTCCACTGCCAGCTCATTTTTGGTTTCACCCTTCTGTTGCTCTTTAATCTACCTGGACTTTGCAAAATCCTTCTCATTGTTTGTAGAAAATGAAAATCCTTTTGGATAGTTTGGAGTTAAAAAGAAATTTTGTGCAGATTTATCATTTATCAGATCATTGCATGGATAACACTAGCCCTATATGTGGTTGTTTGATTTGAGACAAATGGATCGTTGAGAATCTGAATACAAACTCCAGAGCCAGAGAGACTTTTTTCACAGTACATTTAATATATGAATACCTACTGATATACAATGAGTATTTAACCACGTATCATAAAAGTGAGTTGAGAGAAACTTGCGTTAGCATACTTTGCTAACGCAATGCTAAGACGTTAGCATGCTCTGTGCTGTGTACGCACTAGCTAAAAGGGCTCCCAGTCTATGTTCTGCACAACACAGTTAATCGCAAAGTAAATGCATATTCCTAAAGGACAATTCCAGGTTTGTTTTGTTTTTCATGATTTAGCCAGTTTTTACACCACATGCATATTTTGTATTGCTGGAAATTCCACCAATACGAAATATGCATGTAGTGTACCATTTTTATGTTGATTCCACTCTGGAATCAATACAAAAATGGTAGTGGGAGACCAATTTTGCCCAAAGGGTCAAAGTACATAAAATAGGGAAGGCGATTTTCTAATTTCTTTGCTTTGGATGCTGCCCAAGTTTGAAAGATGCTGGCACTTAGTAGCTGCTACACCAAGCCTATATTTGTGTCCATTTTTTTTGCTTTGAAGTTCTTGCATTTGATATTGATCGTAAATAAATTATTTGTTTTGTGTATGGTTTTCCATTTTATAAAAAAGTCTATTTTACTTTGTTATGGACCATTTAGCAAAGCATACCGTACTTTTTGAATGCATTTTTCCTGCCTTTCATTTATGTTTTGGTACAAAAATCAACTTGCAGAGACTTGAAATTTGATTGAGTTAGGTAATCTACTGTGAACAGTTATTTTTTGTCAAAATCACTTCATCATTACACAGACAGATTTGAAAAATTTTCAGGTCCTCTGATGCATTCATGTGATGTGTGAAGCTCAGACATTTGGGACTTCCTAGTTAGCAGCAAAACAACATTGCATTTGTTTGCTGTTTTGTCAGAAAAGCAAACCGAAGAGACAAACAATGAGTGAAAACGATGATATGGACTTAGCAGGACATTCTACTGACGTGGAGGCTATCCCAGCTATCAGTTCTTTGCACCAGTACATGAACACACCAGAAGACCTGCAGACCTCTTTGGATGTTGATTTTCAAACCAGACAAAATTAATGGGAGTGAATGGCTGCCTGTGAGGAAGGAAAAACACAATCTAACAACTTAAAAAGTATCGTATGCTCTGGAAATTGTTTTCTAAAAAGTTTTCTAATTCAGGTTCACAAAAAAAAAAAAAAAAAAAAAAAAAAATTAAATTA
>OMLF01026791.1:8322-33169 GCA_900302615.1 Holocentrus rufus | reverse complement strand
TTCCACTTTACAAAAAAAAAGGCACAAGAGCCAAGATACATTTTTCTTCTATTATCATTGTCTTTTCTTCTGTATAGATCACATAATGTTGCTTTATACTCCCTTCCCTCCGACCAAGGCCTGACACATCTGAATTATTTCCCTGGGATGAAATGTAACTTACATATGGAGTCATTCAGCAGTGACCAGAGCCAGACTAAAAGGGTAAAAATAGAGCAAAAACAAACAGAACAGAGCAGAGCCCGGCCAATGGAGAACACATAGCCAAGATCTACTGTTCTTGCTCTCCCTCGATCTGCTTCAACCCTCCGCTTGTCTCTCTCTTTCCATCCGTGCCCCCGCCCCCATATCTTCCCCTCTGTGTCTCCCTTGTCTGCATTTTGCTTCGCTTTTTCTTTTTCATTCTTCCACTCTCTCTCTCTCTCTCGTCACTCCCCATAGCCCTTCAGGCATCCACTGGTCAGACTCAGCTTCAGTCTGCAGACCGGGACACCGAGTTCAAACCAAACAGAGAATACAAAGTCCACCAACACCGCAGTTTGTCCCTCTTACATGTCCGTAATTGCTGTCTTTGGTGTGAAAATCTATGCAAATGCTAATACCAATAAAAACCACAACATAACTGAAAATACAGTTCAGTTAGTGTGTGTGGTTTGTATCCTCTGGTCCAACACTGCGCCGTCTCTGCCAGTGGCTGCTGGCACGCAAAATGGGAATGGTCTGTCACACCTGCTGCCTCGCCTGTCTGTTTACTCTTTTCTCCGCACGTCTCGTTTCAAATCTCTCCCTCATGCCACTGGGCGACAGATGCCGTTAAGGTCATCTATACCGGCTGTGAATAATATTAGGAATGCTTGCACCGGCTTTAGCAGAGTCCATATGTCAATTTCTTTAGGACTTAAAATTAATTTTCTTTTTTCTCTTCTCCTGTGTCTACATTTCCCTTATCTGTGCAGGAGTTGCAGAGTATGTGTCAAGAGAAATTAATACTTAGATTCACCTGGTCATTTCATGGAAAGCACAGCAGGTCTTATCTTTTGTACACCTAAAGCCTGCCCATCAAGGCTATGTAAAGTTAAATACTGCAGTTGACCATCTAGTGAACAACCTTGGAAAAAGGCACATTGCAGTTATCTAGGCTAATATTCATCTTGTCACACAGGCAGGGGTTCAAGGTTAAAAAAACAACAAAAAAACAAGAAAACATAACATGAAACAGTAATAGTTTGTAGTTCTGTACACCTTGACAGTAAAAGAGGAATTCACAATCACACATGCCGGCTCTGCGCCTTCATGGGTTTGGGTAATGAAAGGTCAGACATGGAGGGGGTGTGAGGAGGGTCAGGGCTGTTTCAGATCTGCTTTGATGAGGCACAGTGTTTGATGTTACAAAATGTGGCTATCCAAGCCAAATTGAGCTTTTCAATAATCAATTAAAAATGACAAAATGCTCTCATGGCCTCTTTCTTCCCATTTGAATAACAAACTTGTTTCTCTACTGATTATCATCACAATTAATGCTTCCCATCAAGAATCTGTCTAAAAACTTAAGCTGTGCTATTAATAAAAATGTGCTGAACCAAATTTCTGGTCTATAAATTAATTACACACTGTGAAAAAAAGTTTCACTCTATTCAAAAAGAGCAAATCTAGAGGTCCACATCTCAATCTCATTAAAAACTAATCAAAAAATGTGTCTATATACTGTATTGACATATGCACCCAGCAGAATTATTGGAATATGATTATTTGTCAATATCTGGCAGTCCTAAACACAACTGATGTCCATATGATAATAGCGCACAAACCATCTGCAGCTCAATAATGTATGTTCCTGTCACTCGTTAGTGTTGCCTAAGGAAAAGACCTTGACAGATTTCCCTCTCCGGGCGATGATGAGCAGTAATAGCGCACACAAAGCCAGACGAGCCTCGGGGTGTGCCCTCTCTCTGCCCATAATCCAGAGCCAAGGGACAGGATCACTGACCGCAGAGAGGATGAAGGGGGAGGTTATAGCTCTCACCACAGCAATCAACCAGTCAATCTACGTCCCCACACACACACACACACAGAGTCCTCTTCCTGAGGGTCACCACTCAGGGACCCTAGCTGTAGTGAGGGGGTGGAGAGGCAATGACAGAGAGGGGAAAAAACCACAAGGCTCCAATACAATGCGTTTGACTCACCATAATCAGAGCTTAAAAGAACAGCCAAAGAGTCTGAAAACTCAAATCCAGCACTGGGTCACCTGCCGCCGGGCTCAGCAAGGAGACAAGGAGAGGCTTAATGAAAATCAGGGCAGTTCATCTGGTAAAACTGGGCTCTTCTCACAACTGCTTGTATCCCTCCCTTTGGAATCTATATATAAATGTGATGTAAAGTGTGTGTTAGAGTTACCGCCCCCACTGAAGGCTACCACCAAAACTAGAATTGAGGTGGGAAAGATCGTTCCTTATGTGTGACAAACTAAGCCCTGGTGACTTCATGCACGCTGTCGTCTTTGCAACCGGAGGCAAACATGCATTTGAGGAAAGATGCAACCTGCATACTGGTGTCAAAAATCACGTTATTCAAGCGGACTGTAAGCGGTTTAAATTCCATGACTCTGACAGACCACTTTGCACTTCACTGTGGAAAAATTCTCGAGTTTGTATATTGTGGTTCAGCTTTTGCTTAGCTTACAACTGAGCCTGTAATCAGAGTTAAAACACACAGATTTGGTATAATCATAATCATCACAATCAGGCTTTGATCGTAATCATCCCGACCTGATATGTTTGGATATTACAGTGATGGCTGAATGGAGGCTATGGCACAACAAACAAATGCACACTGTATGTAGGCCATCCCTAAACAGCCAGTCTGCCTTTTGCTCACTTATACCCTATCATTACAGCTGGGCCTATTTATAAAGCCCATAAATGCAGCTTGCCACATTCAAAAATCCCAGTTGCCAGGGGGTTTGCGGACTTGATTACTTTAAAACTGTACCAGTCTCTCTCTTTTTGCCTTTCTCTACCTACTTGCACAACTCACACATCCTCGGTTCACTCTCACATTCTTAATTTTGCTAGCTCTCTCCATCTTGTCCAGTCCATACATCCTGACAAAATCCACCCAGCATTTCATTTCCACACCGCATAGCTTGGGTTAACAGCTGTCTACAGAATGCAAAACTATTTTTCTCGCCGTCTGTTGCTACAGACAGTCACACCCCAAAGTATTTCTGTCACACTACAGGACTAAGTGCTTACACACAAGGGTATGGCACTTTATATGCATGTAAGTGCCAATGCACATATCCTGAGTCCTTTCCATTCATCCCATCTTCAGTGTTCATGCACCTGCCCAGTTTGCCTTATGGAGCGTTCAGTTGGTCACACTGATAGGAATCATCTTTTTTTTTTTTTACCCATCACAGGCTATTCAAATCAGCTGTCATGGTCAGTAATGAGGAGATAAGCAGATGGTGCCCATTCAACAGCTGAGTGATATGCAAGTTTGGATTCTGCTCTCCGGAAATGATAACACCAGCGCCCCAACCAACCCAGAGGTTAACACCTAACCCAGCCCATCCCAAAACAGCAGTGTAAGCAACAGCGAGGCAAAAAAAAAAAATCTTCCTGATGGGCCTGCTGACAGATAGAAACACAGGCCTCTACATGTCTGTGACTTTCTTGCCAGGCCCTTTGCAAGCAGGCAGCCCTCCACCATACCTCATGTCGTAGTAAACCTCATTTGTCAAGGCCTTTTTCTCAGCTGTTACAGGGATGTGTATTTTTAGCCCAGTGTGGTTTGTCAAATAAAAATGCAAAATCAAGCTATACAGCAATATACCATATGTCCCTTCTTATCCATGCAAAAAAAAAGGTCATTTCCAGTGATAATTATGGATTAGAGTCAAAGCAGGTCTGACATTTGGTGAAAACGTCCCTTGCAGCACTGGGTGATGTATCAATATTATATTGATATCGATGTGAGACTAGATATCATCTGGGATTTTAGATATTGTAATATCATGACATGACATAAATGTTCTCTTTTCCTGGTTTTAAAGGCTGCATTTTACAGTAAAGGGATGCAATTTTCAGGACTGATTATACTGTTCTGCCTCTACCTGCTTGGTCATCATATCCACATTATTACTGATTCTTTATCAACAATTTCTTGTGTGTAACTTATGAATGCACCAATAGTCATATCTACAATGCTGATGTATTCTGTCAAAGATACCGTGATATTTGATTCGTTCCATATCACCCAGCTGTAATCCATTGCTCCAGAGATTAGGTGCACCAGCAGATTGCCTCCAGATAGTTGAGAGAGCTCGTCCATCCTCTCTGCTGAGGCTGTGTTTTGCAGGGCCATGGGACCGCAGGTGCCTGCTTCATTGTGCAGGTAGCCTATATAGAGTCAGCCCAGTACACCAGCTGCAGATAGAGACACTTGGTGCTATGGGACTAATTAGGACTCACTGTGCAGCCAGCGCACAGCACAGCTCAACCTGTTCAGCTGTCCTTGTTCTGTCAAACTCACAGGCCTAAAATTACCCAAATTCTGAAACAAAATGTGACAAAACAAAGTAACAGAAAAACAGCCGAACAAGCAATTCACAAAAACAGCTACAATACACTCTACAACCCAGTCTGCAGACCACAACATACTGTACAACCCAGTTTTCACACCCAACACCAACCACAACCTCTTCAGGTTTTGAACTTGGCCTCCACATATCAGACAGAAAAGAAAACAAGACTTCACTTTTACACTCAGTCTTTTGCATTGCTCAAACTCATTTGAATAGGAGAAAGTCAGACAATATGATAAAACCTGCATGTATAATTACACATGCTCAAAAAAGAAAGCTGAAACCTTTTAACTATAGCAGGAAACCCCAGTGCATTAAAGCCAACATGCAAAATACTGCCCAGCCGGCATTTTGACCAAATTTCTCACACTAGTTGCGAATCATCAAAGTTGCAGAAAAAAAAAAGTCTCCAAGTTATTTTAAAAACTCTTGACACGTTTGACTCTGCAAACACATCTTTGATAAGAAAAGACACAGACTAGCCAGAGGTGTTGTTGACAGACTTAACTGCAACCTACACAAAGTTAGTGCTGCTATCTGCAATGCAAAATCAGCCCACACGTCTTTAGTCATCATCTAAAAATACAATGCTCAGATGTATCTTCAGCTAACTGCAAGTAAATTAAACCTGAGAAATTTCACATGACATCAGAGTAAAAATAAGTCAAAGTAATTTTATCATCACTATCACATACTATTTGCCAACCAAGGTATTGAAACTTTATAAACTTGAAATGAGGTTCCTCTAATATGGATTAGGCTTAATATCCAATAACCACTATAGACTCAACTTCAATAAACACTGCCATACTACAATGAGCTGAACATTGTTTTTACTAATATGGGTAACCAACAGGCTAGCCTACAGCTCTAAATCATGTGAAGCTTGGCTCTAATATGACTAATTAATCTCTAATAACTAAACTGTTGCCAAGAAAAATTATGAATTTGCCACCATTGGTGGAAAAATAAAATCGTTGAACAGGATAACCCAGTCTGAGGCTAACCTACAATCTCCTTTCCCTTGAGAGATGTGAGAAATATTAGCACAGCCATGAATGAGGCAATTATCTTTTCACCCGCAGCTTCACACAATTGCATCCGCCAGGATGTGTAGGCCAATTACAACTCAAGGCTGGGCTCCTAAAAATGGAGCCAGTCCCCCCCTCTCTTTCCTCTGAAATCTCCTCTGCCCTCCCCCATGTGCTCAACCACTGTCAGCTCTGTCTGTCAGTCTGCAGCCGGGCTGCTGACTACAAACCATCAGCCATATGGTCTTTTTCTTTCAAGGATGGCAGAGAGGCTCTCTGTGGATTGGCTGAGTGTGGGGCTGTCTGGCTGCGCTCTGCTGTGAATGAAGAAGCAGCAGAATTCAATACAATCACAACCCTCAGCTTTCATATTCCAACTCTAATTAGCATTCCAAGCCCTCAAAGTGAGCTTAGGAAACAAAGTCCCTGTTGATTAAACATGCTTCCTGTCTCACAATTTCAATTACTATAAGGTTAAGTTACATTTTCCACTGTAATACCCTAGGATATTCAAAAGTAAGAATGAGAAGAAATGTGATTTCAACCCTTAAGTCTACAACAGGCACTCGTTATCAGTTTTGCACATTACTCTGTGGCCTGAAAAATCAAGCCATTCTTGCACTGTAGGCTGGGTCATGACAACATATGGCTGACAGAAACGTGAAGCTGCCTGTGTGACAGAAGGAAGTGTAAATACATTATTTCATCAAGAGGAAATGACTTGCTACATCGGACGCTGCACCGATACCACTGAAATAGCACAAACAAAAGTGGGCCAAATAAAATCAAAGAAGTGGAAAGAGGAAAACAGACAGGGAGAGGAACTTTGCAGTGAAATTTATATACGCCTAATTTTACTGTTCCTATTCGCTGTTTTACTATATGATTAGTTTTTTCCACCACCCAGACATTACTCATGTAGCTAGAGCTGAACCCATGTGGAAGATTTTAGCAAAGATTGGCCAGTGTGCTGCTGGATGTAAGAAGCGGCTTGGCTGAGAGTTTGGCCATAGCTAAATGTATGAATTTGCATAGACCAAAGCGCATGCCACCTGCCAAAGGTAAATAAAACGTCTTGAGTTATTGTTATATGGCTGCTTTTTAAAAGCTCTGTAAATTAGAGAAGTCACACTGAAGAGAAGAGCTGTTTCCAATTTCCACTGTAAACCAAAACCACCTAATGAAGTCCTAGCAGGTGGATGTATGGCTTCAGCCACCTAGCAACCTATCATTGGCAATCATACTTTAGGTGTGCTCAGCCACCAATTTTACCCAAAAGGAGTGAACATAATAACAGTATGATACATAAGTATGATGCTGTAGTGGCTCACGACCAACTCGTCTGCTTGCCTTTCTCACAGGGGAGTGAATAGCCTCCATAAAACTCAAAACTGTGGAGGCTTTTTGGCTCCTGGTTGAGTCGTGTTCACTCCAATAAAAACAGCAGCCACTGACATGTAAGTCAGTCTTAAATGCAGCAGGCCTGGGGACATTGCACTGCAACAAGTTGGCCTACATTCTCACCTCACAAACACACTGGACGCAACTATGTAACACCAACCAAACAGGAGACATGCTGTAGCACATATTATTATTCCACTTACCCAAGAAAACTGTGAGCCGCTCCATATTTGCCCCAATATCTAAATGTACTTTCATTTCGGTTGAAACGGCAAGATATTCACACAACTTCCTATTACGTTACACACAATTCAGCTGCCTTAGCTAAAAGCAAATTGCAAAAAAATACATTTCTTTTTCATAACAACAAACCCGCATAGTTTGACAAATTCATGAGGCTGCTTTTTACATTTTCTGCCCCAAGAACAAGCTCATACAAAAGGCAAATACTCAAGGGAGATGAATTACCTTGCTCGGTTGTCTTTCTCATTGTCCTGGTCTAATCCTTTACTGCATTCCCCCGCGATTCGGCCGAGAAAAATCAAGTCGCAGCGATTCGGTTTCTTGCTGGTTTGTTTGCCCTTTGAAGAAATCAAGACTCGGGCAATCCCAGGACTTTGAAACAAGCAGGCTAACAGCGACGGAGCCGTTCAGACAAAGCTCAGGACTGAATCAGCTTGAAACCGGGCTGAGGAAAAAACGACACTGAAAACAACTGTAGCCTACCTACTTGCCATCTCAGTGTCTCTACGAAATAAAAAATACAGTACTCGCTGAGATGAAAAGGGCTTCAAAAGTACATAATTTCCACGCAAAGTGAGTGGCTTTTGACCAGCTAACAAGCTAGCCTGTCGCTACTTCCTTTCTCCTTGCCTAAATAATAGCAGCAGCCTGAGCGGTGAAAAAAAAGTTGAGGAAAAAGCCGCAAGCCAGATTCTATACAATGAAGGCACCCTGTTGCTGCAGGACATTTGTTGAAGCGCAGCGCCCCCTGGAGGATGAAAGCGGTGGCGCAATGTTAAAGGAGGAAGGATATTTCATTGTTTGTTTCTTCCCTTCGATTTTCCAGTATGTCCACTGCTGTGATACGTGGCCTCGGAGCACTACTTTCCACACCAGAGAATGACAAAGTATTCCTAGATAACTGGCGCCAAATCACACCTCTTTGCTGTGATTATAAGATAAGATAAGATAAGATAAGGGCCTAAATAAGGTAATTAGAAAATATCCATCGACTTTGACAGATTCATGCGCAGCCATGCTTGTTCTTGATATGCCTGTAATTGCTTTAATGAGCTCCGACCTTTTTTTTTTTATTATTAAATTAATTAATCAATTTAAGCTTTAATGTCAGCAGTTGTGTTTCTTTAAATTCTGGCCCAACCACCTCTAAAAGTTATCAGACAAAGTTATCCTTTATCTATTTTACCAGCCTAATTATTATTACTGACTACTCCAATAATATTCTGGGTATTTTAGGGAAAATGCATTCCATTCATGGTGGTGCTTGAAGCTATGATATGATGTTATGAATGTTATTATGCTATGATGATTTTTTTTCCTCCCTCAAGCTACAGATTTATTGTTAAATTTGAAGAAATGCAGGATTTATTCACTAGATCATGAAGTAGGTAACATGACGAGAGAGAAATATGATTTTGTGTTATCAAAATTACATGTACAATTGCCCAAATTTCACAGACAGGATTTGCTTGTCTGCAAAATGTAATTTTTCACCCCACAACTCCACCTCGTGGAATAACAGGGTCATTGCTGTGAACAGGAAATCAATTAAAGCTGTTGAGGTTTCTGAAAATGTTTGTAATAAGCAATTCGGACTTTTTTTTTTTTTTTTAATTCAATTAATGTCAATTTTTTTTATTCAATTATAGTGTTTCTCTCTTTTGTCTTTTGTTTTGGCCTTTTTTCTTTGCTTGTTTCTTTGTAACATGTTTATGAATGTGTAATCTGCATTGTCATTTTCTTGTCCTGTAAAGGTTACATTGTCAATAAAATTGACATTACAAAGTAACGTTAAAATGTAAAAAAATAAAAATATAACTTGATTCTTTTTTGTATATGTACTTCATCAGCTGCAGGTACATTAGCTCAAGGAATGCAGGCAGGTATGAATTTTGATAGACAAAGAAAAAAAACTACATAAAAATTAATTAATCATTTACAGATTTTTCTTGATGATGATGTAAATGTTTCTCCCTCTTTTTACAAATATAAAATGTTCAAAAAGTAAAGAATATGTTTAATCGCTAAGACCTCCCTCAGTGCGCAGGCTCACTGTTAATTGTGTTGCAATAAATGCAATACATTTATTACAAAGGACCAAAAGAAAAAAATTACAACAGTAGTACTAAAACATAGCATCTGAAACACAAAACAAAGACCAAAATGACCAGAGGTGGAAATCCCGCCCACTGTCCATTCGCTCTCCTCAGTTCTTTCTAGACATCTAACGAAGAAGTTCAAGTCAAATTGCTTCTAGTGTCCATATGAAATAATATCACAATTCAGAAACAATAAAATAAACACTGTGGTATTTCAGCGAGCTTCCAGCAGCCTCCAGTGGTCTGACGCTGATGCCGGTAAGATTCAATGCTGTTTTCTGGCCACCAGGTGTTGACTGTTTACTGCCAAGAAACTCAGCCCTGCATGCGAAGTGCTTACACTGCTCATTCACTTTTGCAAACTTTTCATTTCTTCTTTTCTTTTCGTCTGCTATTTTTGGAAGGTCAAATAAACAGTACAAGGAAGGGATGGAAAATATTTCATAAGTCCATGCAGCACAAACAACAGCACATATCTGTTCATTTTAAGGACCTATAAAATACAGTTCATTTCATCTCCACTTCTCATGATAGACGGATATTTTACATTCGATGTTTTGAACGCTGTTGTGCAGATCAGTTTGTTTAAGGCGGCTATCACACCTCAACAGCCTGTAATGAAAGCGTCAGAAAAAAAGCGTAACGCTCCGACAGACACTTTGAGCAGCCGCAGCGAATCACTCCTCTGTCTGGTTTCCAGGTAACAAGCGGCTCGTGAACCATTTGACTGTATATGATGTAGTTGAACCATACAATAGGAGGACCCTCCCCATATAGAGCATAGCAGAGATAATTGACTGGATAAATGGCGACATATCGAAAGATGCGCCAAACATCTTTGGTCAAACGTGTTTGACCAGCACAATGAAATAAATAAATTGTTTGTTTATTTATTTATTTCGTTATTTATTTATTTATTTATCTTTTTAACCATGCACAAATATACAGTGGGTAAAATATGCTATGTCTGCATCTGGATGTGGACATGAGGCAGATGAGTTAGAAAAGGAGCTGAAGCCCGGCATGAGGAAGATGTACCTGATATTTCTACAATGTGTGTCCAGTCTGCAAAATAAAAATTCATAGACATCAGTGAGCCACTTTCTCTTTGTGGGCTGTGTCTCAGTCATTGTCACAGTGGCCCCATAAACATGTTATGCTATCATTTAAGGCCACAAGCCATAAGATGGGCCAGATAAAAACAAAAAGAAGAAGAAGAAGAAGAAGAAGAAGAAGAAGAAAGAAAGAAAAAAATCGTGTTTTCCTTCTTCTGCTTATTATTATTATTATCATTGTTTATTTTTATTATTACTATCATTATCATTGCCATTATCACTGTGAGTAGATCTAATTTGGTGATTATGATTGGAGTATTTTAGGACACAAGCACAGTCTTGTTTAGGGCCACTGAAGTGCCTATGTCTGAGCAAAATGTAAACACTTGTGGTTAGAGTTTGTGGTTGACGCTTGCCTTTTTCCTTCCACAGAAAGGGCGTTTTCAACAGTTATGGGTGTTGTTGACACCTCAGGATGCTGCAGATGGATGCATATTTTTGTTTTTGTGCAAGTTCCTTGTCTGGCATTCCATTTTTAAAACCCTCTGCAGCATCACTTGTTTTAGGCTGATTAATATCTGCAAGGGTTTTGTTATCACGTGAATTATTGATGCACGTCTGCATTTTTTATATATATATATTTGAGAGTCTTACTAAAAAAGCAGAAGTTCAGTGTCAGAAAATAGTTTGTTTGGTTTCATAGGGGAGGCCTAACTCATGCCATGTCATGCCTCATAATCTTACAGAATGTAGGTCAAATGCATCACAATTATAATATATTGCGTTTGCATTATTTTGGACATTAAATGCTGCAGAGCTGAATCAATATTGCAATTGCAATCAATAGGCTCTATTAATCTTTCTCTTGAGTGGAGATATTTTGCAAGCTGAAGAGTTGCTATGTGATTCATTTTGAGTCATCACACAAAGGTGCAGTTGGGTTGGGCCGAAATGAAAGATGACAGATAACAATTTACTGGCAATTTTTTTTATTACTGAGGAATCTGATAAAGAAACAATATTTGCTGAGAGAAATTTTGTTGGGGCACTGATATAATTACAGCGTTGAAAGTTCTTGAAGTTTTCATTTGACATTTTTTAAAACCACAGCAGCATGCTTTTGAAATATTTGATAAATGATAATTATAGTGCAGTGATACAAATAGAAAGCAGTTTACTGAGAGTTAGAGATCTATAATCATGGGCTTATGGAAACTTTCCACTCTGTCCTTGAGATGCAGTGAGTTTGACCATGTGCTCTGGGTTTGCTCATATTTGAAAAGTGGTTTCTTGATTTTTTTTTTATTAAAAAGTAAGTTTGGCATCACTTTCTGGTGCTTGAGAGATGCTTGGACCTCATGTGCTGCTGCTTAGTGTGTAATAAGTTCACGGTTGAGTTAAAGTGGTTAGAGCTTCTCTGCCAGATGCATAGTGTGTGTTTCAGGTCCTTTGGTTAGTAGCAGGGTGGTGAAAAGAGGTATGAAACCCTGCACCCTGCTATACAGTGTCTTCGCGCGTCACAAGGGTGGGGTCCATCTGATTGAGAGTTCCTGTTTTTCACTTGATCTTTCTCAGAAAGATTGAGAAAAAAATTCTAACTACATGCTTTTGTAATAATGCCATACTTATGTGTCAGGATCTTGTATAAGCATTCATTGCCACATATCCGCAATATCATCCTTTAGTTGTGTCACTTTGAAAGTATGATAAATGGAAAAACATGTTATGTTTTTTGGGTTATGTTTATGCACGTGTTTTGAAAGCCCTTTCCCGTATAAGTCACCATAGAGCTTGAGCAACAGGATTTAATTTGAGGACATTGCAGTAGTAGTGAAAGCTGCCCAAAGCCATGAAAAAAAACCATGATGGTCTTTAAGTACCAGAAAACTGATGGAATAGTTACAAACATTAATAAAAATTTGTAGTAAAATTTGACTTTTTGACAGAAGTAGTAAATAATTGTCAAACAACATCTCTTGATTGCCAAGTTTTGGTCATTTTCTAAATTTCACAACTGGAGTGTTTCTTGTGATGGAACCAAAAGTGACAGCAATCTCTTGCATATTTTGTGCACATGTGGCTACATGTGCAAGTGTGTGTGTGCGTGTGTGTGTGTCTGTGTGTGTGCGCGTGCATGTGTGTGTGTGTGTAATGGGCATTGGGTGTGGGCTGTGTGATCACCTCACTTTCTGATGCTTACTTCCCCATCAAAGAAGAGTTGAAAACAAGAAAATCTCTACTCAGTGAGTGCTATGACATCCTCCCACACACTCAGCATCCCCACCTCAGCAGTAAGTACCGTTCTGCCACTTAAAGTATTCTGCAGGCCTTTGCTCTTGTAGAATTATCTCCAATCTGTGAAGATGTGTTAATTATGTGTATTTTATTTAGTATATTAAATGCATTAAATATTATAAATGAAGCAGTATTTTTTGAGAATATGCACATTGTTTTAACAGATTTAAAATTTCATTTTATTGTTGTGGCAATGCATGCAGCCCTATATAAGACAAATGCAATTTTTCAGCTACTGCTCACTTGAAAAAAATATGATAAGTAATGTTAATAATATTAATTAATAATGAGAAAACCTTTTTCATCAAAAAATGGTTTTATCGGGACAAAAAAGGATTTCTGCATTTTGGTGTTAGGCAGTGATTAACTATTTTAGCTATTTCAGTGAGCACTGTTGAGTGGGAGTTTTCAGATTGCATTTCGCAGCTTTCTTTTATGAAATCATGCTTGTATTTCCTTCATGTGGTGATTTAAATGCCCTCTGCACCTGCTTACTTCTCCTATCTTAACCACAGCTTACGCTAGTATTTGCTGCACATCGAGGAGAGATTTAAATTTTAAACTGACTGACTCATGAGGGAGTACGAGTCACACAGCACTCTTGTCATAATGAGCACCAAGGGACCTTTTTTTCCCTTTTTGTTTTGTTTTGTTTTTGTGAACATTTTTCACATGATTTGTGCATAGATACCACTAATATTTCTCCTGATTTCTTACTTTTTAGGTGTGTGTTGTGCAGTAGCAGAGCTCCAGTGGTAAGAGTGTGATAGCCTGTTTGAAAACAGGAGTTCCACACTAATTCCAGCGCAGCTCATACCAGCTAAGTTTGGTCCAGCTTTTTGTCCCAGCCCAGACCCGACCCTGCCCGGAAGACTCGAGTTCATCCAGTCCACTCCTGTCCAACACACAGCCCGCCCCATCCGGACCGACCCAGCCTCTACAATGAGTGCCATTTCTTCTCTCAGTTCGGCTGCCTCCTGCCCCCACCTGTACCGCTTCCCCAGCAACATCCCCTTACCAAACGACACAACCATGGCCACCAGCATCAACCATGTGATCCTGCAGCATTACAACCACACTGGCCGCCTGCAGAACAGGACCATCTCTGGCAGCCACAACCACATCAGTGCCACCACGATCCTCTTCCTCCTCTTCAGTGTCTTCATCATCCTGGAGAACCTGCTGGTCTTGGTGGCCGTTCTCTCCCGCATCTGCTACAGCCGGCGCTGGGTCTACGTCTGCATTGCCAACATCACCCTCAGTGACCTCCTCACCGGTGCCGCCTATGTGGTCAACATCTGTATGTCTGGCAGCCAGACGTTCCGCCTCAGCCCTGAGCTCTGGCTCTTCAGAGAAGGCATGTTGTTTGTGGCCCTGGCGGCGTCCATATTCAGCTTGCTGCTGATCGCTGTGGAGCGTTACACCACCATGATGAAGCCCGTCCCCCGGAAGTCAGCTGGGACGACTTACTGTAGGATCTACGGCTTGGTGGCGCTCTGCTGGGCCCTAGCTCTGGTGATTGGTTTCCTCCCATTGCTGGGCTGGAACTGCATCTGTAACCTGGGTAATTGCTCCACCCTCCTCCCTCTCTACTCCAAGACCTACATCCTTTTCTCCCTCGTCATCTTCTTCATCATCCTGCTGACTATTGGGGCGCTCTACTTTGCCATCTACTGCCACGTGCACTCGAGTACACAGATAGGCGCCCCTCGCAGCCGCAAACGCTCCCTCGCACTCCTGAAAACTGTCATCTCCATTGTCGGCGTGTTCGTGGTTTGCTGGGGGCCGCTGTTCATGCTGTTGCTGGTGGATCTCTTCTGCGTCTCCCGCCACTGCTCAATCCTGTTAAACGCCGATTACTTCATCGCCCTGGCTGTTCTCAACTCCGGCCTGAACCCCATCATCTACGCCCTGGGCAGCAGCGAGCTGAGGAAGGCCATCGCCGAGCTCCTGTGCTGCTGCTGCCTGAAGGCCGGCTTCTGCAGCCCAGACACCTTCATGTCCAAGGACACCAGCAGCACCTCCGAGAACAGGAGGGACAGTCTGAGGAACAGCTTCAGCAAGGTCAGGAACCTGAGCGTGGCTTCCCCGCCGCTGAGCCCACGCAGGAGTCACAAGGCGCCCAAAAAATGCAGGCTGAGCTCCACCACCACCTGCCTGTCAGTTTCAAGTGGTTAGACCGCAACGTGAGCCCCTCCCAAGCCAGCGAGACTTGTGAGCGCTGACATGAATCTGACGGTTTCCTCTGAGTTTTGGTTTGAGTGTATAATGCTTTGTCATAAGATCCTTGCACTGATGATCACACCCACCCATAAAACTCATTAAGAAAAATATGAATTTAGCCTGCATTAATACTGTGAACAGAAGAAATGGCATTTTTGCATTATTTTTTGAGCCAGAGCAGCTATTACCATGAAGTGCCGCAGCATCTTATTGTATTTTCTTTTATACTGAAATGCATTGTAGTTACTGTTGTTAGCTGGTTATGTCAAAATGCTGTGAAAGTTTCTATTTTTTTAAAGGAGGATTGTTCTATGCTATTGTGTACATAAGATGACAAAAAGTACAGTGCAAAATGAAAAAAAAAATCTATATTTTTTTAGTGTTGCATTGTGTTTAAACAGTTTGATATAAAGCTGATGTTTAGTATAGAAAATTGTGGAAAATGTGAATAAAATAAAAATAATAAATAAAGTTGTTTTTTACTTAAACAATGAATTCCTGTTGTATTTAATAAGTATACTACCATCAGTTTCCTCTGGAGGGAGACATGCTATCAAAGGCTTCGACTGGCTCCTGTGGAAGGACCAAATGATTCAAAGTGGTTTTGTATTTACTCTTCAGGAAATGAATATTGCCATGAAATTTGCACCTATATTGAATATATTTCCGATTTTAACTGACAATGAAAAGAGCGAGATTTCCCACCCACGTTTCTCACCACAATACATGTTCTAAAACCTGCTTCAAACATTTTTGTTCGTTCCTCAGTTTAGTATGAGACTCATGAACCTGCCAAGTAGAAAAATGTTTATTTTTGTTAGTTCTAAATGCTCGTCTCTTTTGACAGACTCTCACCAGGTTGTGTAACACACTTCTCAAGAGGCCTTTTTCCCGTCTGCCCTCCCCTCCCTGCTCTGTGACAGCATGAGTGATTGAAGTTCAGGGCAGAGAGGGCGAGGGCTGGGACTGCAGCCCCAAGGGCATACACAGCCAGAGCTTATTGATAAATTCATTATGACTGTCTGGCAGGGGAGAGAGATAAGGTTTAGCAGGTAGTATCCACCCCTACACGAGCTCTGCACCGTACCTAAACATCTGCACACTAGAACAACTTGTTTTGTCTCGACTCGAGAACGTTGGAGGTATTTTCACAGGACAAACCCAACAGTTCACTTTTCTCCAGACAGAATGCCAAATCGGTTTTGCTGGCACAGTTTCACCTTTTGATTTATTATATAAAGACACTGTGACAGTGTACCCAGCGCACAGTTTTAAAGACTGAAGATTGGATTGATTTTGTCTGTATTTATTTCAAGGTTTCATGCAGGAATTTTATCTGAAGGGATTATTTGCACTGTAAACGTCCCGAAATTCTGTTGTTGTTTTCTTTCGATGGTAACTCTCTCAGGCAAGAGCGGTGACAGCCCTGTGGCAGCCATCAAGGCCTTGTACATGCTTAAAATAATAATGATAATACTGCAGTTCAAGAAGTCTTACTTGTCATACATCATGCATGCGGGAGGAAATTATGGAAATGATTTATTATATTGTTGGTGATGGAGGCAACTAGCTGACAGAGGATTGTGTGTGTGTGTGTGTATGAGTGAATCATAATCACAGACCCATGATGTTGACTAAAAAAAAGATTAAGATAGAGGATACGATGAGGAAGTGAAAATTTTAAAATCCCTTTTCTATTCAAAAGGCTTTAAATGTTAAAAACATCCTCATATGATTCTACATGTCTGTCTTTGCATGCAAGCGAGGACCGATTAAAATCTGTTTGTTCACCAGTTATGAAATATATGCAGGAATTTGTCTTGATGCCGGTGCAGACACTTGAGCAATTAACCCCGTAACACGGCGCACGCAGACTCACACCATATAGGGGCAACAGGATGTAGCAACTGTACAAATTTCTTGTAGATTTACTGTAATTGTTGGCAATCGTGGTGAATCTGAGGTTTATGAATATGATGATTCACATCCTGACCTCTTCACTTCTTGGTTTATATGTGTCCCACGCCCCACCTGAGCAGAAAGAGACAGCGAGAGGGAGCTCCCATTGACTGTTGAGATGTGCCCCCGCTCTGGCAGCCATTCAAGCAGGCATTCCTGTTGATGACGTGTGTGAGCTGCACGGGCTCGTCAGAGACGACTGGGAGAAGGAAATGAGGCGTTGAGGTGAGAGGAGAAGAACGTCGCTTTTATCCTTTTTACCTGAAACGGCCGCCCACGCCGCGGCTGAGGTGACTGTGCTGTACCATTCAGACAATAAAGCGCATGCACAGAGTACACACGTGCATAGACACGCTCACACACATGCACGTGCAAATTTTTTGTTCTATACGTGACAGTGAAGCAACTTTAACTTGAAAAAGAAGTTTAATGCACATCTATGCAAAAGAAAATGTACACATGTACATATAACAGACATGCAAATGCAAACACATGCTAGATATAAATACTGTAAAAGTGCATTCAAGCTCATATACACACAGAGACATGCACATAAACACACACATGCACATGAATGCACATTAAAAAAAAGTCTCTGCAGTCATTTGTGAGGTTTCTTAGAAGTAATCACAACCCTGTGAGATGCTTTCAGGCCAGCTATCCTCAAAAACCTTTTCCTGTTTTTATTTATGGTTATGGAAGCAAACAAGTCATTGCTAGTTCTGCGTGTCTTTGTGTGTCTATGTGTGTGTGTGTGTGTGTGTGTGTGTGTGTGTGTGTGTGTTGCTCCTTCCCCTGCTCATGAATTCCTGCATCCTTATGGTTAAGAGCAGGGGATAAGCCCGCCTCATCTCTGGTCCTGGCACGGCTCCAGGTCCTTTGCCTGATGAAAAAGCAACAGCAAATTCCAGGCTTTATTAGCTCTGGGCTCAGAGACGTTTGTTGTATCATATTTGACATGTCAGGGGCTGATCACCAATCCCTACCGTTCTCTCTCCTTCTTCCTGCCTCTCTCTCCTCCTCCTCCCCGCAAAACAAGAAGGCCTTTTCTCTACTTTAAATGAGGTACGATGGGTTAATGATGGTTGCGTGCAGACGTAGCCATGCCCTCAATAATTACCTCGCTGGCTTTGCCTCCAGGTGTTCAGCAGACAGCTAATGATGTACTGTCTGAAGAGAGATGAAGGCAGAGGGAGTGTTAGGCAAAGTAGGGGAGGTGCTGGAGCTGGGGGACCTGAAGAGGCTCAGAGGGACAGACAGTCTGATCCGTGGTACTGTAAACACTGTAAACACTGAGGCAGGAAAGTCAGTCACTGAGACTGGCCACCCACCACTGACCCACAGCCCCACTTCTCGCAGTATAAACACATGCAGAGCAAAGTATTATAAGAGTAACAGCCTGTTTTTTTAGTATCTCCTTCAACCTTCATCATCAGTGGATTTGTCATTACAAAGGCATGCTGCTTTGTTCAAACCCACAAAACCTTATTTCAAATTCTAGCGGAGATCCCAAGGTTTCCAGAGTTTCCAAATATGTCCTGCTGAATTACAGGGAAACGTGAGAAAAAAAGATGCGCAAGACATCTAGATAGTTCCTATTTGATGTCATGCTGCAGCTGTAAAACAATGGCGCCTCAGGTTTGAATATTTGAGTTAATATAAGCATGATGTAGCTTCAGTGAAGCGCTGCAACCAGCAGATACAGAAGATGCATGTGATTGTCGCACAACATGGAATAAAAATTCAAACTTTGAAGCTATTTAAGCTGAAATTTAGGGAAAATCTGATTTGAAAGGGGTTTGAAATGAAGCTGGCATTTTACAATTGTGGTGATTCATAAAATTTCAAAATAAATTTAGTTAAATTTAGTTGTTGGCAAGGTTTTCATTTTTGTTAGCTCTAAATGTCACATCTCAGCAGCCTGGAGATCACAGAGAGTTTGTGCTTTCCTTGTCATATTTACTCCTCTCTTTGTATTGTTCACTTGACTCGTAATTCTGATATTTCAGACGGCACCTCGAGGCAGCAGAACAGCTCGAATTCATGGCAACATGACAGTGCTGCACTTTGATGTTAGCAAAACTGATGCATGCTGCTGTTACTCCCCGTGCGACCAAATAAATGAATCAATTTGTGCCATTTGGTTACATCTGCCCCAAGGGACTGTGTTCACTTATTATATCATCCCCGCTGCTTTTTTTTATTAATTTTTATTTTTTTGACTGCCTCTCTGTGATCATTTGTTAGATCGAGTCACAATTTACCGTCAACACAATCAGTCTGTCGATGTATGAAAGGTAGAATGTGCAAAAGGGGGAGAAAGATGAAGATTTGGTGATCCACACTCACTCACACACACCTGTAATGAGCCTTCAAATCTACAGCAAAACTACCAACCAACGTTTTTTTTTTTGTTTGTTTTTTTCTTATCTTCTCGTATGCTGGACTCAATGCTGGCCCACAGGTGAACCAGCCCTGTCAGAAAACCCTCAGATGACCTGTGCAACCTTACAGTCAGTCAGTCAGTCTCTCTCTCTTTTCCCATGTCTCCTCCTCTCCAGTCTGTTATTGCGTGAACCCAGCAGCAGCAGCAGGTATGCTGTTAACCAAACCCGAGGTACACAATGTCCTACCCTGCTCTCCTGTACCTGTAGGTCATGGGAAAGAGGAGGAACAACATGTGAACACTGTGGTGTGAAGAAACAGAGAGAAGGGGGGGTGGAGGTGGTCTAGTTCTCTGATCGTTTTACGATCATTTACATGGTTTGCCATCTGGCAGTCATTTTAACTGCAAAATATACAGACAGAGGATGAAAAGTGACTCGCACACTGGACTCTTATTTGGATATCTTGGGCACAGTGTGATTTTCTAGAGAATTACCGCAAAACAATAGATTCATTGTAACAACAATAGATTTTTGGTTTGGATATGAGAGATCTGATATCCTTCATCGTCATTCATTTCTTATAATTAGCCATGCAGCACCTGTCCCCTTACAACCTACACAGGACGGGAGAATGCACAATAGTGCTTTGTGTGAGTGGGTGAACATGTGTGGGTGTGTTTGTGAGCCTGTTTGCTTCTGCGTGTGTGTGCCTGTGCATAAGTCCACCCATGTGTTGATGAGAGTGTGTGTGTGTGTGCATGCATTCGTGCACGTGCGTGGGTGTGCATGAGGTAATGGAGACAGTGACAGCCAGGTATCTGTGAGGTCAGCGGTTATCTGGTCTTTCTCAGCCACACAGAGGATGATTTCATAAACTGGCAGCATCAGGAAGTTCTCTCGTTATTTAACCCAGCGGACGGGCTCGCTGAGAAAACAGCCTTTGTGTTTGGCTACTTCGCAGCGTCCCGTTCCACATTCAGACATCAGTAATGACTGTATAAATACTCAGTGTTGTGGATGCAATTATAGCCAATCAATCAAAGCCGACGCTGTTTTCCTCTGGGTAGCCGACGTCGCGCTCCTGCCAGCACGGAGAACAAAAAGGAGGAAGGCTGTACTCGCTGCGTGTCCAACAAATTAAACATTTGCATACAAGGCCATTTTCTTCCCGGTGTGTGTGTGTGTGTGTTTCTATCGACTGCACCTGGCTGAGGAATCTTACCTGAAGGAGCTGGGGATCTGGGTGGTCTTGTTTTATGGTGCCACTGGATTTGATTCAAATTTACGTAAGGTCCTGACTAGAGTATGTCTGTTCAGTAATGTTTAAACACACACCAAGTACGTCCTGTATACTCCACCTCTCATGCACAGCGCACTCACACACACACACTGGAATTGTGACCTGCAGACACACAGTAGGAGGAGAACAGCTGAAGAGGAAAAGGGAGGATGAGAGAATGGGGAAAAATGAACTCACATCAGCTGTTTCTTTTTTTAAAGGAGACAGAGCCTTTGCACTGTAGTTTTTCTTTTCGTGTGTGTGTGTGTGTGTGTGTGTGTGTGTGTGTATCTTGAGGGAAAGAAGAGGGACACCAGACACGGTTCTGCAGTGATTCAGTTGAAGGCCAGCATGGGCACATGTGGGGAAATGGAGGCCTTAACAACTGCATCATCTTTGGGCACAGCTGTTTCCTCTTTCTTTATCAGATTTCAGATAGCGGGACAGCGGATACAAAGAGGAACAGGCCAGAGGTTATGAGAAGACGCAGACACGCTGCGAACAGCAATGTGCTTTTTAACCTTTAGATTTTTTTCCCATTAAAAAACAAAACAAATATAATGTTTCAATCAGGTGAAAATCTGCCACAAGCACACAAAAGGTGCCTTTTCATTCTTGCTCGAATTTGAGAACAGAAGACAATCACTAAAGACAACACTAGTTTTCTCCCCGGTTTGGATCTCGGCCATCTGCAGTGACTTTGCTCTCAACCTTGGGAATGTATGTGGGCATGTTTTCCTTCTTTTCTTAATCCCCCCTCTCTGTCTTCCTCCTCTGCTTTGGCTGAGCACCGTGACCACTTAACTAATTGTGTTGTGAAAGATGTTCCAAGGGTGATGATGTGGCTTCAGTTTCCAAAAGTTTCCAACGTGAGGACACTGGTTTTCTTTCTGTCGGGCTCAAGTTTCAGGGACACATTTCGAAGAAGAAGAAAAAAAACACGCTTTATCTTCATTTATTCGTTTTGGAGGCGTTATAGTAGCAGTTTTCTTTTCACTTGCCCACCTCTACAGGAAGGTCAAAGGTCACGGGTCAGCTGCAGAACAACTGGAACTGGCTTCAAGTTGCTGTCTTGCTCATTGACACTTCAGCAGATCAAGATTTCATAAATCCCAGCTGTGGCTTGAACTCAGTCATAGGAACACGATTTGTGCCTGTTTTATGACTGAGGTCCCATATCTTTATAAAAATTGAACATAGTAATAAGTCAATGTCTTGTTCATTTTATGTTGTTCCCTTAAAAATGATAATGTATGATAATGCAGCCAATACAAGCAGGAAATAACAGTGCACTGCCACAATAACTTTGCTCTTTGCTCACCATTTACTGCATCATTCAAAAGTTCCCGCCCTACATAACAAATCAATAAAGCATATTCCTGGTCAAAATGACTCCAACCGCAATGTATACATGACTTTACACAAAAACTCAGCCTGAACTTGGCATGTCAAAGCGCTGTAACTCTTCCCACCCCTCTTGTCGTGAGATGCCTCTTGAGTGGCTTTGTTTTGTGGGGTCGTGACCTCGGTTTTGAGGTCCTGCATGGCAGCAGGAGGGCCTTTGGTTTTTCACATAACTTGCCATTTACATGCTACGAAGCAGGAGGGACGGGAGGGGATGGGACCAGGGCTTTGTAGGACAGATGTTCCCGTTCAGCCCTAAACCAAATTACCCAGCCCAGCACACAGCTATGGGCCAGAACCACACAGACCCTGATTGAATGGCGGAGGGGGCAACAAAAGCAGATCAGGCTCAATAAAGCAGCCACATCATGAAATCTGGTCAGCCTTTGAGGGATGAAGATGAAAGGGACACTGACATCGCTATGGGGACTAAAATGAGAGACGTGGTCAGAGCTGGAGGCTTTGGACTGGGTAACCCATTTATGGCTGTGTAATTGTGTGTGTACTGTATGTGTGTGTGTGTGTTTGTGTTTTGATGGGGATTGGAGGATGTGTATTGTCATGTTTATGATTTCAGTTTATGGGGAAAACAGCTGGCCAACTGGGTGTAACAAGTGTAACTCTAGACTCCAGTTGAACCCGTGACCCTCTGCAGTTTGCTGGGAATCTTCCGCCGACAGCGACCTGTTAGCAAACCAGTATCAGCCCACTGATAAGCAGGTGGCAAACCAGCAATGCAAGAACGCAGCGCCCGTCTGCAACCAATTCATCCTTTCACCCTGTCTCAGCATCATACGCACAAATCTTTCATTTTAATTGATTTTTATTTCTGTCTTTTGCTACTTAAAGCTTTTTTAATTACCTTTTGAGACTCTTTGTTCTCCAAACTCCACCTCTGTTCTTTGCAGCTGCAATGACCCAGTTTCCCCTTTGGGAATTGACGATTTTATCTTATCTTGAACAAAAAAAAACAAAACTAGAATTCTTTGTCAGACAAGTTTCAACTTTATTCCATTAAACCGCGGTCACATTTGTAAATATTTCACATGAAACACATGGCTGCACCTGTAACATCAAAAGAAATTAAGCTTCAAATGGAAGTAGTTAGAAAACTTTGTGACATTTAGAAAACCACACTTCATGCACCGGTGTATTCCATATTCAGCTAGATTAACTGCTTACACAAATCATGTCCTAACTTTTCATTAGTACCACCTGGCTGGAACAATGCCCTGAAGTCAAGATCCCTCCGCTGATACGATGAAAAGCCGACTTTCTAGCCAGTCTTGAGGTAATCTCCTCAAGGTTAGAATGGAACATCCATCCACCGAAATTCTAACTCTAACAGAAATGTAATTTTATGGCGCCAACCGCAGTCAATAGGGTGGCTGGATAAGAGCAGATTCATCGTGCTCGCTAATGAGCTTCCATTTTCCTACGGGTATAAAGTCTTCAAGATGAAGCACTTTCCTTTGGTGGTCATGAGTTATCTCTCAAGTAGAGAGAGGGGATGAAGCGGCATTGCACACATTCCCAATCACTGATAATAGGGTCTTTTGGGGTGACATCAATTACACAGGCATAGCAGGCATTTCACCGGGATTACCTCACAATGAACTGCAGTCTCAGTCTGGCCTTTGACAGCTCAGAAAGACAGAAAAGGGAGAGAGAGAGACGGAGACAGATGTAGACAGAGGGAGAGAGACGTGTTTGCAGCCTTGTCAGGGGAGGAATGCGATGCTGAAATAAACATGAAGGCTGAACAAGAATGACTGCATCAGTATGTAACAATATTCACACACAATGGCTCCGTACGCCAGGGCCTACCTATCAAGCAAAAATGGTAAATCTGCTTATGAAACATTCATACTTTGACTAAGAAAGGGACAGTCATCTCCGCATCGCCTTGGATACACTTCAGGGTTCGGCGCTGTTGTCTGACAGGTTGGAATGCTCGGGTTCGATTTCGTCAGGGCCAATGGCTGGAGCCAAAACCCCCCAGGGGCTCGTTGGGGGTGTGGTTAGTCGGAGAACAGGGTACAGCGATTGAGACACACAAGCGGTGCGGGCCTGTCTTTCAGCACGCTGATTGGAAGTTGATGAGGTAACACAGAGCACAGACTCAGCTAGTCAGTGGGCTCCACTCCTGTTCCTGCTGAACTGAGCCAGTTTTCAGGTAAAACACTGATACCAGTTCAGTAGGCACGGGAGGGCATAGCCCGAACATCACTTCCTTTGACGTGGGAGGGTGCAGCCTTATTATTTATTAAAAACCTCAGAGCTTTTACAGACAACATGGATAGAGCAGTATGGCATTTACAACAGCAAAAGAATAACAGCAAACAAGAAAATCATCTCTAAGCGTAGTAAACTCAGGTTTCCTTTGAACCTTACAAGTCCAGGCTGCGTGGTGCCAAAGTCCTGGTACGACGGTGCTGAGGCAACTCAAATGGACAAGAACTGGGCATGCCCAGACGGGTCTGACATTTAGCACCACATTCCTGAAATCCCAATACACACTTTGGCACATTCAAGTCCACATCAAACCTGGGTCAAATCGTATGTCACAGTAATCCTTTCAGACATTTCGGTATGCGTGATGATTCCTGCCAGGTGCATAGGTAAGGTACCCAAATATAGAACCTTGCCCACTTGTTGCTTCAGGCAAGCGCCATTAAAATAAAAAAGGTTTTCAGATACTGTTTCTCCCATGTTTGACCTACATAGCACGATCATAACCTGTGGAGTCTGGTCCCCTGAACGCGTCCAAACCCACACATCTCCTGCACGGACTCATAATTCTTAGTCATTAAGCCTCCCACAGCTTGTCCCGATTCCCTCCCAGTCTCCCCTCTCCTCTCTTCCCTCCTCCCAAACTCCCCC